>QANW01000494.1:762864-816486 GCA_003254865.1 Dryas drummondii
ATATACTCAGATCAATTTAGATATACATCATATACAGATATACTCAGATATAAATCATATAATCATATAGATCAATTATTCAATTTACACATTTAAACATTTTGACTGTCTAATGTCTATTACTCAATAGACAAATACTCACACTGTCACACACTTGCAGATCGCACAAAACTGTCAAAGAGACAAAGACAGAGGATGCTTGAGATCTGAGAGTTTGAGACTTAGCCACAAGCCCACAAACTGATTTCAGAAATTTCAGGGGGGCTAAGCTTCGAGAAACGCCAGGGCTTCGAGGTGGCCGGAGGCTTCGAGGGGGCCGGATACGTCGAGAACGGCGCTGCAAGCCGAGAAGACAGAGACGTCCGAGAACGCCGCTGCAAGCCGAGACGACGCCGCTGCAAGCCGAGACGACGCCGCTGCAACCCGAGACCACGGAGGAGAGAGGCGAGAGAGAGAGAAGAGAGAGAGGCGAGCGAGAGAGCCGAGAAGACAGAGGATGCTTGAGATCGGGTTTGAGATCGACTGTGCAGGTGAGACCGTGAGACCGATTGTGAATTTGTGATTTCACTGATTTGTGAGAATGTGAGGCAGTGAGTGAGGGACTTAGGGTTGGGCTGGGTATTTGAGCGAGGGTTAGACTGGGTATTTCATATTTGAGATGTTGAGCTGGGGTTGTTAGTCTCTGTTACAGTGTTCTGGGTATTTGAGCGAAATTTCGCTCAAATTCAAAAAAAATTGCTGTTGGGCCATTCGAAATTTCGGTCGAAATTTCGGCGAAATATTTCGAAATTCAGTCGAATCCGTGTTAAAATTTTGAAACCCCTAAAAAACGAAATTTTCGGCGAAATTTCGCCGAAAACTTCGAAATTTAAACCCTTGGTCCGGCCTGAAACCCTCAAAACGGCTCCTTTTTCATTCATTCTCATAATAATTTCAAGAGCATCCTCGACGTATAGGGACAAATGAGTATCATAAAATTGTATTTTACTAAGAGCATGTGCAATGTTAATGTAAATGTTAAATTAATTTTAATTTACTAATTTTATAAAAAAATAGATTTGCAATGAAGAGTCAATGGTAAAAATTGAACTGCAATAAATGTCAAAAATCAAGATGTATATCCAAAAATTGATATGAAAATTACAAATTAATCTCACAAATGCCAAGAATGCAACCGGCATCATTTTAGAAATCAGCTTCATGTGAGGAAAGAAAATGAATAAGTGGCAGGCTTTAATTGGCAAAAAAGCTGCCTCTGCCCCACTCTGTCGACTTGCACTACCAGATAGATGTGGCTTTCACATGGAAGTACAATATTAGGCCATTTGAAATAAAGTTTTTGCTTGAAGTGCGCAACCCACTTGATTAATGTAGTTAATATATATCAATATATCTAATTAATATATAACTAGAGTTGGACATAGCAGCACCAATGGTCACAATTTCAAATAGTGACCGTTAGTGTTTTTTTTTTAAACAAATTAATAAATCATCTATATATATGTTCACTCTCTCATTTTATTTCTACCAAATTTCATCATCTACATTAGTGTGTTTGTTCTTTAAAGATTGTTATAAAATTTATTTCATTTTTCACAAGTTGTCCTTTTTTTTTTTTTTTTTGTATCAATGGGTTCAAAGAAAAAGAGAGAAAATTGTTCCACCGAAGAAAATAGTCTCGTGTCTTGCTTATATTCAAGTCTCTGAAGATTCAATTATGTGTTGATCGAACTAAAACATTATTTTGGGTCCGAGTCCATGAAAATTTTATTGAGCTAATCAGTGAGGAGACGCGTGAATGCACAATCGAGGCTATCAAGTGCAAATGGAGCCGAATCAAAAAGTTGGTCACATCTTATCATGCTTATCTTAAACAGGTCGACAATTGTAGACTGTTCGTATGATTAATCGTCTGAGCATAACGACAAGTCACACAAGGCTTAACATCGTGCTGTTTGAGCCTAGGCCCAAAAGACTAAGCCCTTCATGGGCTCCTAGCCCCCGACCTACTAGGCTCCGGCCTCCTAGGCCACGACCTCCTAGGCTCCGGCCCCCTGGGCCCCGGCCTCTTAGGCTCTGGTCTTCCAAGCTCAAGACTCCTGGGCCCCCGACCCGTGTCAACTCACTCGGATCCTCGAAACCGGCGACACGTGGCGCTCGTACAGTACAAGTCACCACAAAGGACACGTGTCGTCACCGGATTGGTTGACACTCTTCCAAAGGTACTATAAAAGAAGTACCTTCTTGTCACAAAAGGACAACTAAAATCATTATTATACTATTCACTCACTCTGCTCTCAGATCTCTCTGAACACTGACTTGAGCGTCGGAGGAGCTTTGGCCGGCACCACACCGGTGCCTTTCCCGCTCACTTTTGTGTACTTGCGCAGGGTGCTTTGGATATCATTCTCTCTCATTACTCACCAGTCGGACCCAGCTACCCGTTCCTGCTCCACTTCGACGTGTCATCCACTCAGTGGTGGGTCAACGTGCCTACGTGGTTCGACTCGACGTTGACTGCTCTACCATTTTTGGGCATCAACAGTTTGGCGCCGTCTGTGGGAAAGTTACAACTTTTCCCCATTGAATTCTCTACCCTCAGTTAAGGTGCAAAAACCTTCCGAGCTTCCGAGCTTCCGAGCTTCCTAGCTTCCGAGCTTCCTAGCTTCCTAGCTTCCGAGCCCCACAATGTCTGACGGAGGTCCTATTCTCGACCAAGTCGACAACACCCCGCTGGGTGACAAGCGGGGCAAGAAGATTGCCGAATCTGATCAGGAGACATACATCCAAAGATTGGAGGCTCAGCTTTAACGAGCCCAAGAACAGCTCGACCTCCAAAAAGACACAACACAGCTGTATGAGCGACTCCTCCGCGACAAGGAAGAGTATACCACTCCCGGGAGTGGTAAGAGGAGGAACCCTTACGACAGGGACGAGCACACCACTCTCCGGAGTGGTGAGAGGAGGGACCCCCCCAGAAGGGACCAAAATGTTCTGCGTCAATTGGACCCCTCCGACCCGAGCACTCCCTCGCTCCCCTCAGTCCGGCCCGAGCACTCTCCTCTTCGTGATTTGCCCACTTTTTCTGTTTTTTGTTCAAACACAGCTACCTTTTTTGAGTCCTCTAATACCCACTCTCTCTCCAAAAATACATCTACAGTAACAAAATGTGAGATATGGGGTGGGTCTTTTATACCTGAGCTACACTACTTAATCCCAGATTCTTATTTACAGAGGGGAACATCACACCAGTACATTGAACGGGGTTTACTGGGATTACATCAAGTGTCTACTGCTCGGAATACAGGGTGATCAGAAATTCCAAAAAAAAAAAAAAGGGAATCTTTCATATGTAACCCCCAAGCTTTCCTGCAGTACAGCTTTTCTTGCTAAGGAACTTGGGGGACTTCTAGACAATAGCTTAAGCAGGAACAAGTGTGTGGTTACTTGTCGTTCTGCTCGGACTCTTTTGTGTACAAAGTTCCCAACCAAGAAGTATCTTTCGCTCGGAAACTTGGGGGACTTCTGTTCGTATGATTAATCGTCTGAGCATAACGACAAGTCACACAAGGCTTAACATCGTGCTGTTTGGGCCTAGGCCCAAAAGACTAAGCCCTTCATGGGCTCCTAGCTCCCGACCTACTAGGCTCCGGCCTCCTAGGCCACGACCTCCTAGGCTCCGGCCCCCTGGGCCCGGGCCTCTTAGGCTCCGGTCTTCCAAGCTCAAGCCTCCTGGGCCCCCGACCCTTGTCAACTCACTCGGATCCTCGAGACCGGCGACACGTGGCGCTCGTACCGTACAAGTCACCACAAAGGACACGTGTCGTCACCGGATTGGTTGACACTCTTCCAAAGGTACTATAAAATAAGTACCTTCTTGTCACAAAAGGACAACTAAAATCATTATTATACTATTCTCTCACTCTACTCTCAGATCTCTCTGAACACTGACTTGAGTGTCGGAGGAGCTTTGGCCGGCACCACACCGGTGCCCTTCTCGCTCACTTTTGTGTACTTGCGCAGGGTGCTTTGGATATCATTCTCTCTCATTACTCACCAGTCGGACCCAGCTACCCGTTCCTACTTCACTTCGACGTGTCATCCACTCAATGGTGGGTCAACGTGCCTACGTGGTTCGACTCGACGTTGACTGCTCTACCATTTTTGGGCATCAACATAGACAAAGTGAGGTCTCTCGAGCCAACCGAGTAAGATTATTATTTTTTTAATATTATCAATTATAACATATAATTTAGTAATATTATCTTTATAATTTATAATGTTGTACTGTTAAACTATCACTACAATAAAAACCTTAATAGATATCACTACATAGATATCAGTTTTAACGAAATAGATATTGTAAAAGTTTTTAATATCAATTGGATTTTTAGATTTTAAAATTGATGTCTAAATACATTTATATATCGCCAAATTTCAAAATCTGATATCTAAAATTTTTCGGTATAAGTTAATTTTATGTAAAAACTGATATCTTTACCCTTAATTGATATCTTTGTTTCAGCTAAAAAAAACTAGAATAAAAATCTGAAGACAAATTAAATGTTTTGACTATATTCCCAACACTTAGACTCAATGCCTCCTCCTCAAACACAAACAACTCTCAGACTTTACTCACACCCTCACTGATCAAGACCACACTTACCGCCCTTTCTCTTGAGCTTGTTCTCGTTCTCACGGTCGAAGTTGCCGTCGCGTGGTAGACCTTGGCGTCGGCGTCAATGGTCAACTGCGCGCGATCTGCCTCATCGTGCTGGGTTGCAACCAAAAGGATTAGTCATCTATCCTGGGTTCTCTCTTTCTTTCTATCTCATCTTTTCCTTTTTTTCCTTCTGAATCTCTTTCTCATCTCCTATTCATCTCTTTTCAATCTCACAGATCTACTATCTCTGATCTACCGTTTACATAACCCAGATCTACTCTCTCTCTTTGGGTTTTTGGTATAAAAACTTTGATTTTCATTTAAAGTTTCTCCAGCCATTGAGCAACCCACCATTCTACCATCGGAGCCACAACCATTTTTGGTGATTTTTTTAATTTCTCATTTTTTTTTTCTGACAGTTTTTCTTTTTGTTTTCTATGTAGTTTTTATTTGTTAATTTTAGTTTTTATTTTCTACAGGCAGTTGATTGTGCTTGCTTGAGGTAAGGAAATACTATCTTAAATATTTTAGTTTCTCTGAGGTTTTCAATTAACTACTATGTATTCTCTATTTTATTGTTATTTTGGTTACCAATTCACAGAATAAGTTTGATCAGTGAGGAATTTCTCAAAGTTTTTCCTCTTATTTTTTGAAATAGGGTTTTGAAATGTGGAGAGTGAAAGTTTGTATTAGCTGATCTAATTACTTAATAAACTTGATTAATTTCACTTTCAGTGATCGGACCCCAATTTTTGATTTATGTGATCATTCAGGAACTAGTCAAACAGACACAACTCAGACGATTCAGTAATTAAAATCTAAAACTCCAGATTGACTTCAAAAAAAAAAAAAAATCACTTTTGTAAACAATACAAATCAAACACAACAAAGGATCAAGTGACATCCTATACACTCAGAAGACCCATCACAGTAGGCATCCCTGTGTTATCCACAACTACAGTGGTGTATAATTAGCTAGACAGTTCTATAAGACATATATCAATTTCAAGCATATAGCTACAGTGCAGATTTGTGTTTAAAAGTTGAGTGAGTCAGTAAACATAACAACACAAAAGGGGAGACGAATGCACACAAGATGTTCACCCAGAAAAACCACAAAGGGTAAAAACTGGGGGTCTTTTTCAGCTGACCGGGCAATCCACTAAAGAAGAAGTTCAATACAAAGGGAGCATACAGCACACAAGCTCTATCACTAAGTCCTAAACTAAGTGACAGCTTTCTTACCCCTTTGTGCAACTTCCATAAGCAAGGCAATCGGTCATTCATGAAGAAGGCAGGTCCAACTCCAAGCTCATCAACCCATGACACCAATTCACACCAAGCCCAGTAGATTCATAAATGTATGAACATGATATGCAAATTTTGGATTCTTTAAAAAAAAAATCAACCTTCTCAAGCAAGAGGCATGAAGAGGTTTATATAGAATCCTTCAACTAAAATCTAAATGAATGTGTTTGAAAAATATATGAAAAGATTTAAACACTCAAGCCCATTTAGATTTTTAGATGAAACAAACAAGTTCAGAAAATCATTTTGATTTTGAAAATAAAAACATTTTCTAACTTGATAAAATATAAACATTCACCCCCAAAAATACCCAGGTAAGAACCCACAAGAATACCCAGTGGAAAATAGCTTATCAACCCCCAAAAAAAGTCTGAACCGACATGCCATATACCTGTACACACACACGCAAATTTCATGTTTGCCCGAGCCACGTAGAAGCCATTCAATGGCTGTCCATAAGAGACGGAAAGATGACATATTTCTTTTATCCTAGAGGGGTATCCTAGTATTGCTAAGGATAGGAATGAGGAGCTGTAAAATCAAATATTACTTTATTTTGCAAAAATCAGAAATGGAGAAGATGATGAATAGTGCTGATGTGTGTGTAAGTGTGTGGCGTGAATGACTGAGATGCAATCAGATCTGATTGATACAGTGGGGGAACCAAGCCATGTGCAATGCACATGCATGTTTAGTAAAAAACAGAAAATGGGCTTTCAATGAAATGAGGTTTAAAAGTAAAACCTGAAATGACCCCACTATAGTGACTGTGACTTAAGTATCAATTAACCACTGTACGTGAAAAACATTGTTCTTTATGTTTAGTGAATGACTAGTCAAATAGACAAAAGACTGTTATTTTCATGAAATGAATGAAGTGCAGTATACCTTGAGTTTTTGTTCATTCTTGACTTCTTCAATACAACTAATATCGTCCTTAATCTAGCCTAGAGCTTGTGAGTGATTAAATAAAAATAAATACAATGGTTTTGACAAGGAAAATAGCCAATATAACAAATCCTAGAAACTAACAATCTCCCCCTTTGGCTTTCCTTGACAAAACATCAACTCATTTACCTCACAAGACTTTCAACATTCAGCCCAACACTATGTTATAATGTTCCTGCAAGAAGAAGTACTTGCATAACACAGAATATGATAGTACAGCAACCAATGCAGTTTAAAAACAGCAAGCAATGTAGAGTAAACAAATACATTCTCCCCCTTTTTGTCATGGAAAGACAAAAGGACATACACCAAAAGAAATAAAAGTTCAGTTCAAAAGCACAGAAAGTTGGAGAGATATTCAAGAGAAAAATACATGCTTAAAGAGTAAATTCCATAAAAGTCTAACTCCCCCTAAATTCGAACTCCCCCTAGGACTGATAACCGGTAGCAGCAGCAGCATCTCTGTACCGAGCTTGCATGGCAAGTTCAAAGTCATCTACAGGCTGAAGAGTTACTGAGCTCGCTGGCACTGGTGAATCGATGGGGTCCATCTCTGGAGCGTCATCGGAATGATCAGGAATGTCAGCATGTGGATCACCATCCTCAGTATGGAGCCCATCAGAATAAGGAACGATGACAAAGGTATCAAAATGAGCTGTGTGAGCTACTATTTGGGCCATGAGATCCGCAATAATAGCCGATTGACCTTTGACCTTTGCAAGAAGGGCAGCGTTCGCTTGTTCAAGAGAAGGAGCCTGATCACCTCGCTTTTTGCGAGCAAAAGTTTCACTAACCTTCATGACTGTCTTTGTATAGTCAGCCATAGGCTCATCAAATGTATCCAGATCAGCCACAGAAGAGACACCACTGCGAGCACAAAGGAGGTGAATAAGGAGAGGGAAAATGAGGGCACCCTTGTGGTCACGACCACTACCAATTGTCTTGGTTTGAATGTGTTCATAAATGATGAAACCTAAGGGAACAAGATCCTTATTCAGAATAGACATCATAACTTGAATTTGCTCCTCAGAAGGGTGCGAATTGTGGGAGGTAGGAATAATATTGTGACGCACAAAATCCCACAAAAACCTGTGAAAAGGTTTGAGAAGAGAAGAGAAGATGAAGGTTCTAAAATGTTAGAGATTTGAAGGGGAAAAAAAAAAAAGGGCGCGTGGATTATAAAGGCTAGCGATGAGAAAAATGTTCGAAAAGCCCTTAATGAACAATAATCCAAGGTGCAGAATGGCTCTGTGAAATTGACTATATTTGACGATTGGTAGACTAGTCAAAATGAACAAAATGCGTACTGGAACATAAAACAGCCATGTGGTTTGACAAAGAGATAGAGGAATCGTGGAAGAGTTGGAAGCAATGACACACAAGGAATAAATCTATGAGTTAGATGTGCTTCAAGAATTTTATTTTTGAAAAAAAAAGTTTGACAAAACAACAAACACAATTGAAAAGAATTAACCATCAAAGTCAGCACTCTAATAGATATGGAAAATGAAGATTGCAAATTTTTTGCAAAAAAATAAGCATATTTGAGAAATAGGGAGGTCAATGCTAGCATTCAAGACTTGTTCTAGATGGAAAAACAATGTCAAAGACAACCAAAGAGGTTGAATAAGTTTCATCTACAAAAAGAGATTAGAATTTGACCACTCAAGAGAATTTTTAATTTGGGAACAAATCTTGAAAGCAAAGTTTTTCAACTCATGACAATGACTATGAGAAAATTATTTTCATTTGTTTTGTTTATGCACATCCCAAGTTAAGTGCAATGTTTTGGTCCAATTTTGCAACTTTTTACCCTAGAACACCATAAAAACATCTTATTTCTCCCTAGGGCCGTGACTTCTTTGGTCACACTTTTTTTTTGTTTGTTATTTTGTATGGTGCACATTTGTTCAAATGAAGAAAGCTAGTTTAGCTGAAGATGGGTCACAAATGAGGAATTATATTGAAGGGCTAAATTGCATCCTCAAACAAATTGTCTTTGAAAAGTATTTAACAAGTTTGATTGACCATGACAAAGTGTTAAATAGAAAGAGATCTCAAAGCTAACATTGGACAAGAATAAATGATTATGCTTATTGACATAACACATGTGATGCAAGAACCTTTTTGAATATCAAAGAGAGTGTGACAAACAATGTTAAGACCTTTCAAAGTGGTTAAAAAAAACGAAACTACTTAAACCAAAGAAAGGAAACTTAAACAACGAAGCACATTTAACTACAAAGAATCATGCATGTGTACAAATGCCAATTGACTTCCGAAGACTAATGTGCTTTGGATTCTCTAAAGCCTTTGTAAAGATGTCTACAAGTTGCTGTTCGGAAGGAACAAAAGTCAAAGTAAGAGTTCCACTCTCCACAAGATCTCGAATGAAATGATGTCTTATGTCAATATGCTTAGTTCGAGTATGTTGCACCGGGTTCTTGGAGATATCTATAGCATTCATGTTATCACAATAGATAAGAAAGGTTTTCTCTTCAATTCCATAATCGGCTAACATTTGTCTCATCCAAATGAGTTGTGTACAACAACTCCCTGCTGCTATGTATTCAGCTTCAGCAGTCGACAAAGAGACAAAATTCTGTTTTTTGCTATGCCAAGACACTAAGGGCCCATTTGGCACTGCTTTTAAAATTGTTAAAAGCGCTTTCAAATTAGTAAAAGCGTTTTTGATAGCGTTTGGCAAAAATAATTAGAAGTGATTTTGAGTTATAAAAGCACTTTTAAGGGGTTTTTTGAGAAGCACCTCACAGGTGCTTTCTCAAGAAGCACTTTCAAGTGCTTTTGCATAAACAACTTAGAAGTTTTATAAAAATTTATATGTGCTTCTTAACATAAGCGCTTCTGATAAAAGCGCTACTAAATAAAAGTACTTTTAAGAAGCAGTGCCAAACGGGCCCTAAGTTATTCCCAACATAGAAAGCACCACTCAAGGTGCTCTTCAAATCATCACTACACCCAGCCCAATCAGAGTCACTAAATCCAACCAATTTAGTGTTGGTATTATGGGTATACCACAACGCATAGTCAAGAGTCCCACTTACATATTTGATGATCCTCTTTATTGCAAACAAATGAGATTCTTTGGGATCACTTTGGAACCTAGCACACACTCCTACTGCAAATGATATGTCCGGTCTACTGGCTGTGAGATAGAGGAGACTTCATATCATGCTTCTATACAAGGTTTGGTCCACTTGCTTACCACTTGGATCCCTATGAAGTTTAGAGCTTTTACTCATTGGAGTAGTAGCCACTTTGGACGACTCAAGGCTAAACTTTTTGACCAAATTTCTAGCATACTTAGATTGGGAGATAAATATCGCACTATCTACTTGCTTAACTTGCAGTCCTAAAAAGAAATGCATTTCACCAACTAGACTCATTTCAAATTCACTAGACATTACATCAATGAATCTCTTAACATGAAAATTTGAAGTTGACCCAAAGACAATATCATCCACATAAACTTAAGCAATCAAGACATCACTTTTTAACCTTTTTACAAATAGGGTCTTGTCAACCGACCCTCTTTGATACCCATTGGACAACAAGTGATGAGAGAGTCTCTCATACCAAACTCTTGGAGCTTGCCTCAGCCCATACAAGGCTTTCCTCAATTTATAAACATCATCTCTCATGTGAGGATCCTCAAAATCTTTTGGTTGTTTCACAAAAACTTCCTCATTCAAGTAACCATTTAAAAATGCCGTTTTAACATCCATTCAATACAATTTGAACTTAAGATGACATGCAATGGCACAAAGTAACCTAACAGACTCAAGTCTAGCAACGGGTGCAAAAGTCTCATCAAAATCAATACCCTCTAATTGAGAGTACCCTTGAGCAACAAGCCTAACCTTGTTTCTAACTACATTCCCAAATTCATCAGATTTATTTTTGAAGATCCATTTGGTTCCAATGACATTTGTGTTGGCTGGTCTTTCTACAAGAGTCCACACTTGGTTTCTCTTAAATTGGTTTAATTCCTCATGCATTACACTCACTCATTCCTCATGATTGAGTGCTTCTTTGACATTTTTAGGTTCAACAATAGACACAAGGCACACATGAGCAAGTTCATTTGCCATTTGTTTTCTAGTCCTAACTAGCTGGTCTAAAGAACCTAGAATTACATCTTCACCATGGTTACACCTCACCCATCTTGGTTTTTCAGATCTGTCACTCAAGGTTTTGTAATTTTGTTCGCTTTCTGACTTATCAAACTCAACCTTTTTTGAGTCATCAGTAAGTTCATCACTGTCTGATTTGGACTCTTTTTTAACCAAATTATCCTTTTTAGGATCAGATTGAGGGAACAATTCATCCTTATCTGCAGCCATTTCAATAGATGCATCATGATCATCTATTTTCACATTTATGAACTCCATCATAGAATTTGTTCGCAAATTGAAAACTCTGAAAGCTCTACTGTTGGATGAATAACCTAAAAACAGACCCTTATCACTCTTAGAATCAAATTTCCCCAAATGTTCTCTATCCCTAAGGATGTAGCATGCACTCCCAAACACTCTAAAGTGTGTAACCTTGGGTTTCCTACCCTTCCACAGTTCATATGGAGTATTTTTGGTTCCCGGCTTAAGGTAGACTCTATTTATGATATAACATACTGTGTTGACCGCCTCAGCCCAGAAATGTTTAGCAAGATTTTTGCTATTCAATATCACTCTTGCCATCTCAATCAAAACCCTATTCTTTCTCTCAACGATTCCATTTTGTTGGGGTGTTATAGGAGCTGAAAATTCATGTTTGATGCCCATTTGACAACAAAACTCATCGAATTGAGAGTTTTCTAACTCAGTTCCATGGTCTGATCTAATCCGGGACAGGGTTGACAGACTTGACAGACTTGACATACCTTCACTTTTCAGCAGTTTCATAATCTTGACAAAATGATGAAATGTCTCCAACTTGTCCTTAAGAAATGACACCCAAGTGTACTTAGAAAAATCATCTACCATAACTAGAATGTATTTCTTTCCACCTATTGACAAGGTTTGGACAGGACCAACTAAATTCAAGTGAATTAGTTCAAGTGTCCTAGAGGTGCCTATGTCTTTGACTCTTTTGTGTGGTTCTTTGGTTTGTTTCCCCATTTGACATGTACCACAAATAAAAGTTTCGGGCTTTCCTATCTTTGGTAGACCTCTAACAACCTCATGCTTAGACAACTTGTAAAGGTCATGAACATTAATGTGACCAAGTCTTTGATGCCAAAGAGAGATAGTGTCATCAATAGCTCTATTGCAAGTATTCTCAATTTTTCCAACATTGCCATCAAACACATAGCAATCATCTTTAGACCTAGGGGCATTCAAGATCTTCCTTCCTTGGGAGTCAACAATTCTACATCCACTCTTGGACATACACACTTCACCACCCCATTCATCACAAAGTTGGCTAATACTAAACAAATTAGAATTCAGCCCATCAACAAATCTTACATTTTTCAATTCGGGTATACCAGGAATGTGTACAACCCCTTTTCCACTCACATAGGACTTCTCTCCTCCTCCAAAAGTCACACTACCACCATCATAAGGAGCAAGAGAGGTAAAGACCTCCTTATCTCCCGTCATATGTTTGGAACACCCACTATCTAGGTACCAAATGTTCCTCTTAGTGGCTGAAAAAGCATTCAAGGTTACTAGACATTTAGTGGAGCTCTTCACAACCCATCTTTGATGTGGACTTGGCTTATTTTTGGGAAGTGGGGTGACAAGTAAGGCAATTTTGGTTACCTCTTTGAGTAGATTGTTCACTTGCTCTTGTAGAGAAATATTTCTCTTTGGTTCACTTGATTTCTTTCCTCTAAGTTTGTTGCAATTTGGTCTAATGTGACCCTTGACATGACAATAATGACAAACCGGGACAAACTTTGTTTTTCTAAGTGAAGTAGAACAATCAATTTGTGTGACACTTGGTGTAGCTTGACTTGACTTAGAATGAGATGCATTTTGACCAATGTCAATGAAACCTAGATTCTTTTTGACACTGATCAGATTTTGACTTGACAAAAATGGTCTTTGTGTTGGATACACTAGGACTATTTTCACTAAAACCCAAACCGGTCTTGTCCGCATGATGCTTTTCCAATCCTAAGCATCCTATCAACTTTTTCAGCCCCAATGGTGAGTTCAACAATGCTCTTATTTGCTTCATGTACTTCTTTTTGAAGTTTTTCATTCAAAGATTTAAAGTAGATGTTGTTCTCCTTGAGCACTTTGACTTGACTCTCAAAATTTTGTTTTAAGATAGCCACACTTTTTAATTCACTCTCTAATGACTCAATCTTCTCACACAATTTCAATTTAGCATTTTTTAGTTTCTGATTTTCTTCCTTTATGCTAAGAGTTTCGGTGAAAAGTAAGTCATACTTGTCACAAAGTGCAGTGTAAGACTCATCATCAGAAGCAGATTCTGAGTCAGACCCACCATCAACTTGTTCAATCTCCTTGATTGATGCAACAAATGCAACTTCATCACCCTCAATATCGGAAGAAGACTCACAATCATTTGAGTCCTCACTGTCACTGTCACTATCACTCCAAGTGATTTTCATGGCTTTATTCTTACTTGAAGAATAATTCTTTCTATTATTTGCACATTCAATTGCTATGTGATCTATTCCACCACAAGTGTAACATTTCACATCTCCCTTGGTTGTTTTTCCTTCTTTAAAGTTAAACTTCCTCTTTTGTTTTCTCTCAAATGAATTCTCTCATTGAGGTTTGAATTTGAACTCCTTAAAGTTGTTATCACTAGTCCTAGCTTCTCTCTCTTTATTTCTAAGAATTCGTCTAAATCTTTTGACAAAAAGGGCAACCTCATCATCGGACATGAATGATTTTTCACTCAAGTTTTCACTCATCTCTTTGACACTTTGCAAAGCAATATCCTTTGACTTCTTGTTGTCCCTTTCATCCATTTCAAGTTCCATCTCAAAAGTTTTAAGCTTTCCTACCAATTTACCAATTTTGAGTTCATCCAAATTTTGGACTTCTTGTATTGCATGTTTCTTAGATTGAAATCTCTTAGGTAGAGATCTAAGAACCTTTTGGACAATGGTAGACTACTCATAAGGTTTACCTAGGGACATGACTTCATTTGTGAGGGCTTCCAACCTTTCATAGAACTCGGAAAATGACTCGGACTCTTTCATCCTAATTTCTTCAAATTTGGCATGTACCATTTGAAGCTTAAGTGACCTAACTTATTTGTCCCCTTCATGAACAACCCTAAGTTTGTTCCAAGCTTGCCTAGCCGTAACACAATGTTGTATGTGTGCAAATTGTGAGGAAGATAGTGCAGTGACAATAGCATTTTTAGCCTTCTTGGCCTTCTTGTTGGAGCTAGAGGCCGTGACTTCGGCTAAAGACCATTCGGACCTAGGCTTAGGAGTTTCAATCCCATCAACCGTTCGTGTGGGAGGAATCCACTCAACAGTGAGATACTCATATGCTAACTCATCATAGGCATCAAGGAAAATTTCAAATTTCTCTCTCCAAGCAGCGTAGTTGCTGCCATCAAAAAATGGAGGAGAGTTGCAAGACCCTGCAACACAATCTCTTTCCATCTAGACACACCTAGAAAACAAACAACACCCTTGGATCTCTCTATTTGCTTTTAGAGTAGTGCTCTGATACCAATTGAAAGTTTGTATTAGGTGATCTAATCACTTAATAAACTTGATTAATTTCACTTTCAATTTCTCTCTCCAAGCAGCGTAGTTGCTGCCATCAAAAAATGGAGGAGAGTTGCAAGACCCTGCAACACAATCTTTTTCCATCTAGACACACCTAGAAAACAAACAACACCCTTGGATCTCTCTATTTGCTTTTAGAGTAGTGCTCTGATACCAATTGAAAGTTTGTATTAGGTGATCTAATCACTTAATAAACTTGATTAATTTCACTTTCAGTGATCGGACCCCAATTTTTGATTTATGTGATCATTCAGGAACTAGTCAAACAGACACAACTCAGACGATTCAGTAACTAAAATATGAAACTCCAGATTGACTTCTAAAACCAAAAATCACTTTTGTAAACAACACAAATCAAACACACCAAAGGATCAAGTGACATCCTATACACTCAGAGGACCCATCACAGTAGGCATCCCAGTGTTATCCACAACTACAGTGGTGTGTGATTAGCTAGACAGTTCTATAAGACATATATCAATTTCAAGCATATAGCTACAGTACAGATTTGTGTTTAAAAGTTGAGTGAGTCAGTAAGCATAACAACACAAAAGGGGAGACGAATGCACACAAGATGTTCACCCAGAAAAACCACAAAGGGTAAAAACTGGGGGTCTTTTTCAGCTGACCGGGCAATCCACTATAGAGGAGGTTCAATACAAAGGGAGCATACAGCACACAAGCTCAATCACTAAGTCCTAAACTAAGTGGCAGCTTTCTTACCCCTTTGTGCAACTTCCATAAGCAAGGCAATCGGTCATTCATGAAGAAGGCAGCTCCAACTCCAAGCTCATCAACCCATGGCACCAATTCACACCAAGCCCAGCAGATTCATAAATGTATGAACATGATATGCAAATTTTGGATTCTTTAAAAAAAAAAATCAACCTTCTCAAGCAAGAGGCATGAAGAGGTTGATATAGAATCATTCAACTAAAATCTAAATGAATGTGTTTGAAAAATATATGAAAAGATTTAAACACTCAAGCCCATTCAGATTTTTAGATGAAACAAACAAGTTCAGAAAATCATTTTGATTTTGAAAATAAAAACATTTTCTAACTTGATAAAAGATAAACACTCACCCCCAACAATACCCAGGTAAGAACCCACAAGAATACCCAGTGAAAAATAGCTTATCAACCCCCAAAAGAAGTCTGAACTGACATGCCATATACCCGTACACACACACGCAAATTTCATGTTTACCCGAGCCACGTAGAAGCCATTCAATGGCTGTCCATAAGAGACGGAAAGAGGGCATATTTCTTTTGTCCTAGAGGGGTATCCTAGTATTGCTAAGGATATGAATGAGGAGCTGTAAAATCAAATATTACTTTATTTTGCAAAAATCAGAAATGGAGAAGATGATGAATAGTGCTGATGTGTGTGTAAGTGTGTGGCGTGAATGACTGAGATGCAATCAGATCTGATTGATACAGTGGGGGAACCAAGCCATGTGCAATGCACATGCATGTTTAGTAAAAAACAGAAAATGGACTTTCAATGAAATGAGGTTTAAAAGTAAAACCCGAAATGACCCCACTATAGTGACTGTGACTTAAGTATCAACCACTGTACGTGAAAAACATTGTTCTTTATGTTTAGTGAATGACTAGTCAAATAGACAAAAGACTGTTATTTTCATGAAATGAATGAAGTGCAGTATACCTTGAGTCTTTGTTCATTCTTAACTTTTTCAATACAACTGATATTGTCCTTAATCTAGCCTAGAGCTTGTGAGTGATTAAATAAAAATAAATACAATGCTTTTGACAAGAAAAATAGCTAATATAACAAATCCTAGAAAATAACAGAGAGGGAATGGAGAGCTCTGAAGTGTTCTCCCAAATCCCGCCGACAACAACAACAACCACATGGATCACCATCACCACCACCACAATCCTCTTACTCTCAAATAATTCATTCATCCCTTGAAACACCCAGCACCCTTTGTTCTCTCTGCTTCTGTCACTCTCTCACTCCTTCTTTGCCTGATTCATCCTCTTGGTCATTATCAATTTTTGAGGTAAACCCTAACTCCCAATTTCTAAGGTAAACCTTAACTCCCAATTTCTGAGGTAAGTGATTTCTTGAATTCAACATTTTGTCTTTAATTTTAGGAAACCTAAGTCCCAATTTCTCTAACTTCTCTCTCTATATCTCAGATCGAAAGAAATATTATAATCTTTCTCAGGTACTCTCTGACCCATTTTCGTTCTTTCTTCATTTTTTTATTTAATTGTTTTTACTTAATTAGAAATTTTCTAGGGTTTGTTTATGCTTTTGCATGTGATCTTAAATAGCTGTGAATGAATTCCTTAATACTATATTTTGAGAAGCCCATGGCAGGGTATCTGAATCTCCCAGTTTTCAGGACCAGGTCCACAATAATTTTGCTAGGAATAATATATCATTTTCAACATCAACTAGGACTATACATTAAGTAGAATCTAAAGTAAAGCTCCCCACTTATTGGGTATTTCGTACCTCCCAACATATTTTTGAGGCCATAATTTGTTTGATATTGATAATATATCGTAGAAGCTGAACATAGTTTTTCAAATTTATCTTTTTAAAACCAATCTATAAATCCCAGCAGAGCACCAGCAGCATCAAAACGCAAAACGCCCTAAATTTGCAGGGGAATATCAAATATATATGATTTTCTTTTCCTAGAAGTTTCATATGCAACCTCCAAATAAATGAAAAAAAAGTACAATCAGACTTTTCTTATTTTGATGTACTCTTAGTGTCAAAAGTTATGTGCATATTGCACCCAAATGGAATTTTCCCCTCTTCTCCCTCTTGTTAATGCATTAAAGGAGAAAATTGTAGTGGTAAGATTGAAATAGAATTCATTTTAACAAGAACACTAAGGCTTCAAAACCCAAGAAGGACTAGAATTAAGTATCGTCATCGGTATGTGCAATTTCATCCTTACTAAATGGGCTATATGGTGTTTAATCAACAGGTTGGGTCAAGATAGAGGGTGCAGGTTCAGATCTCATAAAGGAAAGCCTAAAGACAGGGATAAGATATATAAGTAAGGTGATTTACTTGTACAGTATTTGTTCGTTGTTGGTATAAATTAGAGTCTTATCCTTGTTTTGTATCTTTGTTCTTTGTTTTTAATAGACATATGAAGATTAATCATGACAAGGTTAAATGTTTTATATAAAATGTATATAATTCATATGTATTGCTTAAAAAGTAATTTTTTGGGTGTTTTTGGTGTTTAATTATTTTAGTTTTTGACATTCTCTCTGTATATAATAATTTTGTGGTATGCATGTTAGGGTAAATTTTGTTTCTTGTCAATTTTCATTAACAAAATGTTATGATGTGCTAATTGTCTTTGTTGATATCTGGAGCTTCTATCATATTTCATTTTTCCCCTTATTGCTCAGATTTTCATTGGTGGAATTTCAAAGGCTTTTTCATCGAAAATGGTAATATGGTATGATGTTTATGATGTATTTATTTCTTTTTACTTACCAAAATCGCATCTTCTCTTTTAATTTTTTTTTCCTCTATGTTCATCAACCTCTTTACTGATTAGGCCTTTTATGCTGCTTTTCTAGCTTATGGAGATCATTATGTGTCTTTGAATGTTTAAAGGCATACCACTTTGAGGCCGATCAATGAGGAACTTAATGAATCATGTGTTTTGTGGAGGTAATGAAGCACATGTTACAACTCTTGTTAGTTTTTGTTTGTCGTAAATTCACTAGAATGGGTCCCATGTATATGATTGGAAAAATAGTAATGACCTTTTGTGCATTAGAAGTGTTCATTGTTTTTACGGTAGTTGACATTATGCCTATGGTTTAGAAATGATCTTTTGTATAAAGGGAATGTGGGGGGATGTATGATGTAATCTAGATTGGCAGGGTGATAGCTTTATGATCTTTATGAGAGGCTGTGTGCCATGCATCATGAGGAAATCATGCACCTCCAAAGGCAACATGCTTAGATGGACTTCCACTTCAATGATAGGGTGTCAAGTGCACTTGTCAGCTACCTTAGAGGACAGGTTGGCGCCACCAGCAGCAATACTCCACGTTGTCCATCTCAGATGCTTGGATCAGGTGCTCCTAATAGTAGTCCTTGTGTCTTTGGGCCATTCACACCAAATGCTACTTTAAGGATCCAATCCCATGTCACTCCAATGTCTCAAAGCTACTGGATGGCATAGGCAGAAGCTAATTGATGTTGAGAGGAGGGCAGCATCTGACAATGGAGAAGAGAGGGAAGCTAATCCATGAGCCAGTTGATATGATCATAGTAAGAAAGCTATTTCTAGTATTTTGATTGGTATTTTAGTTCAGTAACATCCCCTTGAGTTGAAATTGAGTGAACTTGCTGCTTTATATTTAGGTGATGGTCTTGATATATAACATCAAGTTTGGTTAAAGGTGATGTGTTCACTGTTTTGATCTGTCTACTTAGTTCTGTTTGGACCTTTTGTTTAGGAGAATGATTTTTAATATGTGATGTAATGGAGATGGCAGGCTGATAGGTCTAGTATGTTTTGGTCAACAAGTTTATCTCCCAGGCATTTGAATATTGAAATAGGACAGAGTCAATCAAACGAACACAAGATGATCAACTAATTGATTGAATTCTTTAATTCAGATAATAAAACTAAATTGGAGTAGTTGTGATATTTTTGGCTATACATATTAAATAGTTTGCCCTTCTCTGTTTGGCTATACACAGATCTGCAAATCAAAGAGGAGGGCATTAATATGATTGTAGATCTGCATATCAAATAGGAGGCTTTGATCTGTAGATTTTTTTAGGAAAATAAATTGCAGCAGTAAGCCAAAAAAATTCTATTTATCTTACTTTGCAAGTGTTGTATTTGTATTCTGTTTATACAAGAAGCCTGCCAAACTGAACTACTGAATCTCAAGTTTAGTCATTTTATTCTTTATATCATTTTGTTTTATTGCTGTGATTGGAAATAGTTATGCTGGAAATGTTATATCAGTTGCTTTACATTTTTTTGATTGTCAACTTTAAAAGTAATCAGCTAGTTACTACAAACATACATATGTTAAGATCCGCAATCAGTATATTAAATGTCTAATAGCTGACATTTTTGTGGTTATAGAGTGTATCATCAAGTGAGCACTTTCTTGGCAATATAATGCTAGAAGTTAAAGTGACTACCCCAAAGGTTTTATAAATTCAAAATTGCATCTTTCCTCATATATTTCACCATGCCGGCGCCATATCCACGTCGTATACAATGGTGGATTTATAAAACTAGAGATATCCTGGCTTGAACTGCCATGCATATATTTATCATTTGCATGAATGTTTGCAACTTTGCATGTTGAACTTGGAACTGCCCCCTGCCATATTGAATTTCCAACTGCATGCAATGACTTTTTATTTCATGGATGTGCAGCTTAATTTATAGGAAACTTGGATATGATTTCGTTAATCTTTAAATTTGAAACTAGTTTTGGATTGGTAGGAAACTAGGATATGGTTTTGGTTGTTGTAAATTTAGTAAATTGAACTTTAAAGCTTGCTGGACCATCACATGTACTTAAGCTTGTTGCTGGACCATCACATGCAACTCTTCCTTTTGGATTTTAGATTGCTATCAGCTGCCTTTTTTTTTTTTTTTTAATAATTGCATGTTTAGGCAGCTGTGATGGCATGTAACTAGTCTTATATTATTTGCACTCTGCCATGTATAGGTTTTGGGATTGTAGCAAGAGCATAACTTTTTCATTTGGATATATAATTGCATATCTTTTGGTGGCTGATCATGCACTTGTCTTTAATGTTTTCAGTGGTCCAAGTCGAAGAACAAGCGGACTGGTTACACCCAAGCCCAGATTGGTGAAGTCCGAGTTGAATGGGGAGACTATGTCACTGAGAAATATTTTTAGACATGTCGGTATGTTGTTTTGACGTACATTTTGTGGATATTGTATTAGTGCTGCCATTCCAATATTTTGTAAAGGAAAAGGCAGAATTTAGAACTAGCTAGTGTGCAGATTTTAGAACTACCTAGCTAGCTAGCTAACTATTGTGCATAATTTAGAACTAGCCATGCCTTATATTTTGTGCATATTTTTTAAGTTGATTAGGGGGTTATATATGAATTAGGGTTATCCCTACTTTTAGAGGGATTTGTAATTCATTTTTATGAACTTGAATATGGGTTGAAATTGAATGTTGGAAATGTATAAGAATGTTGGATGAAATTTATAGAAGCATTTAAATTGCACAAATTGGATGTTGCATGTTGGAACTTTTATATCAAATATTTGGCAGGAAAAATTGATATCTAACAACCTATTTTATTTTAGTTTTTTTTTTAATTAAAAAACATTTACAATATTAATTAAACACTGATATCTAATGTCTATTAAATCTGATATTTATACATGTATATACATCGAAATAACAAATAACACTGATATCTAATATTATTTTTATATCACATTATAACTCAAACTTGATGTTTAAGAGACTTATAATATCAGAAACAACGAACAAATAGATATCTAATGTGTACATATATATCGGTTTTAGTTACAAATCCGATGTGTTAAAAATATTATATATCGTTTTAATAAAAAAAGTGATGTAACAACCTACCAAATATAGCATTTGATAAGTTTACAATATCGAAAAATAGAACCAAATGGATATTTAATATACTCTTTAATGTCAGTTCTTGAAAAAATAATGATACTGAAAGTATATTACATATCAGAATCTGTTCATTTAGATAGCAAAAACTTGAAAAATCGATAATATATTATTTATCAACGATATCGGATATTCAACAAATAGGATGTCTAATTTGTTATAGACATCGACCCAAAACTGATATTGAAAAAATGATATATTAGATATCACGTCTGCCTTTATCGGTCGAAAACTTAATAGACATTATTTTTCCATTGATATCTAATGGGGTATTTTCTTGTAGTATATATTTTTTTTAATATTATTATTTGTAATTATTTGTTGCAGTTTTAATATTATCATATATAAAATGATTTTTTTTTTTTTTACATTTGTAGGTTCGAGAAGTAAGAATGTTTTTCAAATAAAAAGAGAAATAATCATTTAAGTTTGACCATTGTTATGAGATTTTAAAGATTTTCTCTTCGTGGGTGTCATCGATTCGCAACTTATTGGAGACCCCGACCCCGAGCTTGAGCCGCAACTATCACAACCAATGGAGGGCATTGATCTCGATTACGATGCCGATCAAGTTGAATATTCTCCTTCTCAAAATACATTCACAAATCTTATTGGAAGAAAATGGGCTAAATAAGCACGCAAAAAGATGGCGCAAGATGACATCGCCAAACAACGCTCGAGCGAGGCGTTGGAGACAATGTCCCAACAAATGACAAGGTTGGCGGATGCAAGTGAAGAGTAAAATAGGATTGCAAAATATTCTGAAGACATAAAAATAATGCAAATGAACATCTCCGATCTAGATGAATTTTCAAAGGTATTTTTTATGGAAAAAAAGAGTGAGATTGCGGTCCAATACTCTTCACAATCATCCGGACCAAACACATCAGGATCAAACTCGAACGCCTATTATCATAGGATGTCCCCAAGACATCTATGAGAGTGATTATGTTTATTTAATATTAAAAATTAGCTTTTATGGTACAATTTATTTTAATAAATGAATTATTGTATTTCTTTGCATGAATTATTAGACTCTTTAATTATTTATAGAAAATGTTTTATTATATATAAATATGCATGAATTTTTAGACTCTTTAATTATATGCAAATGTTATATACAAACTACTATATGGAAATAGTAATATATATATTTTTTTATAAACAAACACATGACTTGAAAACACATAATTGCAAGTACATCCCTAGCTTTTTGGCCATGCTCCCAAATCACTTGCTTGTGAATGACATTTGCATCAATGAACTTAGCTATCCTTTTTGGATGGGAAAGATTTCATGCAACTTAACATGAAAAGATTCGCACTGGTGTACAACCTAATATAAGAATCTCACATGTGTTCCTAGATTATAATGCATGCTTGCTTTGTCCAAAGGAAAATGCAAGCTTACTTTATCCAATGGAAACAAGGCTAGCCCATAATGAATTTGGTCATTATATAACCAAACTATTCCTTACACTCTTTGCTCATCACCACTATTATTTCAACACTACTTTCCTTCAACACTACTTTATTTTCACTCAAGAATGAATCACAACATTGTTCAAGATTGGAATGAAGAAGAGTCACTCATAATGAATTTCGTTGCAGTGTATGCCAACCAGGAGGTACAAAGTGAGGATAATGTCCAACCTCGTCATGGTTCGGTTTCAGGTCGGCAGTACATTCATCACCGAGGTTCACAGGGTGCTAAGGATCTTAGGTTGGATTACTTTAAACCTAATTCGACCTACACGTGGGACATATTTCGAAGGCGCTATAGAATGTACTCGGAATTGTTTAATTACATCCAAGACAGAGTGAGTTCGTATGATAATTTCTTCGTACAAAGGCCCAATACCGCTAGACACCCCGAGTTATCCAGGGAGCAAAAGACAAGCGCAGGCATGAATCAACTAACATATGACATACCCGCTGATTTTCTAGAAGATAAACTTAGAATGGGCGTATTCACGACATTGATGTGCTTGAGGAAATTTTATGAAGCTGTCGTAGTTGTCTTTGGAGGACACTACATTTGTGCACTTTACCCCACTGATCTTGAAAGGCTACTACGAAAAGAGCAAAAACGTGACTTCCTGGGAATAATCGGGAGTATCGATTGTTTGCATTGAGTTTGGAAGAACTGTCCGACTGGTATGCATAAGCGCTTTAAGGGGTATTGCCCAAAACCCACAATCATTTTGGAGGCTGTGGCTTCGCATGACATTTGGATATGACATGCTTTTTTTGGTATACCTGGGGCAAACAACTATCTGAACGTACTTAATGCTTCACCTGTCTTTGAAGACCTGTACGTCGGGCGGACTCCTAGTGTTAACTTTCTTGTCAATGGGAGACAATATGAGATGGTGTACTATTTGGCAGATAGAATCTATCCAAAGTGGGCAACCTTTGTTAAAGTCTTTAAGAAACTGACTAACCACAAGCAAGCATATTTTTTGATAATGCAATCAGGCTATCGAAAGGATGTTGAACTCATATTTGGGGTTTTACAAGCCTGTTTCGCTATTGTTACACAACATGCTCGATGTTGGAATCCATATGTCATGTCAACCATCATAAAAGCGTGCATCATTATGCACAATATGATTGTTGAATACGAGCATGAGTATGATTCGGATGAAGAAGAAGATGCATTTGCTGTTGTACGCCGTGCTGTCCAACTTTCTGAAAAAATGCCAACACCAGAAGACTAGAGACTTAGTACCCTGTCTTTACCGAAAGTGAATCGCGGTGGAACAATAAGTAGTGCATACATAAGACGTTATAAGAGCGTGAGAGATGATGAAAGACATTTCATGCTTCGAAATGATCTTGTTAAGCATCTGTGGAATCGAAAAGAGGCTAGAAGTTCATACATTTGCGCACTGTGTTCGGTCAAATGTATTTTATTGTTTTTCATTCTATATTGCAATGCTATGTCTTTCTTTTATTACTTTTAAAAATTAAAAAACACAATGAACTTTTAAAAATACAAATAATGACTTTAAATCAAAATAATATAAAACTCAAACCCAAACCCACCGCTCAACCCCTCCCCTTTCTCCTCGGTGTTCCCTTCCCGACACAGTGAATCTGAAATATACCCCTTCTTTTTTTTTCTTCTCTCTATCTTTCTTCATCTCTTTCTCTTTTCATCTTCCATGTGCGATGCCGTTTTCGCCGCTGCATTCGACCATTCTTGCACTTCCTCTAAGCATTTAAAGCGAGCTTATGTAATTGCCGACAATGGTGTTGGTAACGACAAGAATGGCGACAAAGACTGGTGGGAGGTTTGATTTGCACATAGAGAGAGAGAGAGAGAGAGAGAGAGAGAGAGAGAGAGAGAGAGAGAGAGAGAGAGAGAGAGAGGGAAATTGAAAGAGAGGAAGGAGAAGAAAAAAAAGGAGAAAAGATAGGGGGTGAGTGTGAGGCAAGACTTTAACTTAAAAATCAATATTTTTTTAATAAAATATTTGTGGGACCCGTTTTGACATATAGCATTGAGTACGGCATATTTGTTGAGAAATTTGACATTGGCAAATTTGCCTTCTAACATACCACATCCATTGGAGAGGTGAAAAGCTTATGTGGCACAACTTTTTTACTTTGCCTAGCCAAATATTGTGTCTGTTAATGATATTCTAAGAGACGAACTTGGACAAAGGTCGAACAGAGCAGAGCATTAATAAGGAAAACATAAAAGCACACAGATGACTATGGTCCTACTCTTATCCTGTTAAAGTCAATGGCAAAACATAAGTTTTCAAAAAATTTCGAAGCTGTTAATGAATGTAGTTAAAACAAAAAAGAATAATATAGAAGCTAGCTAGTTATCCTAGTTCTTAATTTATTAATTACTTACAGTTCTTTTTTGTCCAAAATCATCATTAACGAGTAAATGGTAATATGAGATTTGTTGTACAAAATATATTTAGATTATATGTGTTGATGCACAAATTTCGTCAAGTCATCAATCTAGCCTCTAACTTCCACATCAAGGTCTTCGTTGATCACCACTTCACTCTCTTCTAGCCTGCACACTAAAATATAAAATACTAAGCATAAGGGGGGCACCGATGAGGTACCAGCCAAAGACCCTCCGACACTCAAGTCAATAATCACACCTTTAGAGTAGTTTAGAGAGCTAGAGTTGCATATCATACCTGAGGGCCAGTTTGCCCAATTTATAGTGATTATGATCGAGGGTCTCCTAGTCTTTGTCTAATTAGGGTTACTGATAACTTGCCACCTAAGTGCTAACTCATAGTCCATCACAGGCTACTAACTTATGTCTAAGCTGAGGCTAGCTTAACCTTGCTTTTTTTAGGCTCTGGTCCCTTGGGTCTCGAGCTCATGTTTACGCCTCATCCCATCCACTAAACCTTTCGGGCCTATGAACGCGTTTCTAATCTCTTGGGCCTTTTTCATAGCCCATGTCTAGGCAAACAACGATCCCAAGACTCGTCGTTTCAATTTCTACGTCGCGTAGTCAGGGGTGTATCCAGGATTTTAAAATGGGGTGGGATGAACGTCTAAGCTAGTTTCTCATTATTGTTAGTGAATATTTTTTGCAAAATTTCGACAGCATCTTAAAAAATCATGGCTATATATTAATCTGCGGGTTTTGTAGTGAGTTGATGATTTTTAAAAAGGAACAAGAAACATAAAAATTAAACTAAATAAAGAAAATGGAACATATGGTGAGTTTTGTAGTAAAAATGCAGCAACTAATTGCACATCTTGTAAAGGCAAAGGAGGTAGATCTTATTTTTGTGTCATTATGTATGCGCTCTCTAGAACACGAAGTTGATGCACAAATATCGTTAAGGCCTTCGTTGATCACCACTTCATTATCTTCTTACCCTGTACACTAAAATAGAGAACACTAAGCGTAAGGGGCGCACCGGTGTGGTACCGGCTAAGGACCTTATGACGCTCAAGTTAATAATCACACCTTAAGAGCAGTTTAGAGAGTTAGGGTTGCATATCATACATGAGGGCTAGCGTGCCCTATTTATAATGATTATGGTCGAGAGTATCCTAATACTAGTCTAATTGAAGTTCCTGATAGCTTGCTGCTTAAGTCTTAGTAGAACATGCTTCCTCCTAGGCTAACTCTCGCACAAGCTAGGCCTTGTAGCCAAGAAGCCTATCACTCTAATCTAATCCCCAAAGGGCTTTACCACTTGGTGATTCCTGAGGTCCTAAGTGTAATCCTGGGTCGACACCAGTACCGGGCCATCTTCAGAGTGCTACCCTCTCCAAGGCGTCTCTTGGGTGTGGGCCTCTGACTCTCCCTTACAAAGAATCTCTGACTCACTAAAATTAAAAGAGAGCCGTTCTTCTCCATTCAACTGCATGGTAGAACTTACACTAGAATAGGAAAAAATGTACTACACACCATTAGGAGCACATACAAGGCAGTTGAACAGAACAAAAAAAAAAAAACTAAAGTTTTAAATACAAACATATAAAAAACACTACACTAGCCTTCCTTGACACAAAATCTCAAACACAAACAATGGAAAAAGCTCAACTGCTGAAACCATCAACTTTTCCCTGACGCTCAGTAAGTTTCCTTCTCCCATGGTTTCTCTTTGTTTTTCAAATGCCATTACAAGCTACTAACCCATGTCTAAGCCGAGACTAGCTTAGCCTTGCTTCTTTTAGGCCTTGATCCTTTGGGTCTTGAGCCCATGTTTGCGCCTCTTCCCATCCACTAAACCTTTCAGGCCTATGAACGTGTTTCTAATCTATTGGGCATTTTTCTTAGCCCGTGTCTAGGCAAACAACGATCCCAAGACTTGTCGTTTCAATTTCTACGTCGCGTAGTCAGGGGCGTACCCAGGATTTTAAAATGGGGTGTGCTGAACGTCTAAGCTAGTTTCTCATTATTATTAGTGAATATTTTTGCAAAATTTCGATAGCATCTTATATGTTTTTATAACATTTCCCAAATTTACACAACCTGTTAAATTATTTTTATAATTATTATCAAATAAAACTCGACAGCACGAGTGAATTTTATTAATAAAAAACAAAATATACACCTAGTCTTACCCCTCAAAATGCATATTCAAACCAAGAAGAAACAATAAAAAAACATGTAATGCAAATACAATAGCACACTACTTAAGTTGAGCCATGCATTTCTTCAAAGCATAAAAGTCATCAATTACAGAATCATAACTAATAGTATCAACAAAATCTTTTTCAATATGAATAACCATACAATCTGCAAGAAAATCATCACAAATCTTGTTCCGAAAACGATTCTTAATAATTTTCATAGATGAAAGTGATCGTTTTGTTGTTGCCATAAAAACTGAAAGAGTCAACACTAGACAAATCAATCTCTTAATCAACCAATATGATTTTCTTCTCTAACAAATTCTTGGCATAATTCTGAAAGAGAATACACATTCTGAAATTGTAAAAGTTCATATGCCTCGTACTGATAATGTTCCAACTGGTCTTTCAAGCTATATAGTTCATATGAATTATAGTCTTGAGGATAAAATTTCTCAGTCAAAGTGCATATTTTGTCAATGTCAAATGATTTGAATCCATAAAGAGGATCCAATGCTGAGCTAAGGGTAAAAAGTTCTATTATTCCTTCATTGAATCTACTATCTAACTTCATCAACTAAAAATCTATTACAGTGTTAAATATATCAAAATGATAATAATGCTCAACTGTAATAAAATCTTGTTGACAAGAACGATCTGTACCCTCCATATAGTGAGCACTCAAATCAGGGATATCAATGTTATTATTTTCACAAAATGATACCACAATCCCCATGAAATTATCCTAACCATTGTTTCTTAATTTTTGAAGAAGAAATTTAGTACTTGCAACTAAATTCATAGCATTTATGATGTCTTGAGATTGATTCTGCAATGCTTGGCAAAGTATATCAGTGATCCCATAACTTTATTCAACAAATGCAAGTGAAACACAAATTGAAAACATCGTATACAAGACAAAACACCCTTAGATTCCCCACGTATTTTGTAGTTGAGCCCATTTTGCTTCATGTTTTCAAAAACATCACTAGTTGCACTATACATAACAATTAATCTTCTAATATAACCAAAATGAGAGCTCCAACGGATAGCTCTAGGTCGTGACAAAGTATAGATTTAATTAGCCCATGTTCCAGATTCAAGTTCTCATTCTAAGATTTGTTTTGCAACTTCTTCTTCTCTTATAGACCTTAACTCAGAAACACGCTTGAAAGAATATTCAACCAAGTTCACAATAGTATTAAGCATATTGAAAAACAAATAGACATCAGGCACACCTTTAGCTTCCGCATTCAAAGATAGTTGTAACCGATGAGCAAAACAATGTACATAATATGCATATGGACAATCTTGAAGAAATAAAACTTTTAATCCATTTCATTCACCATGCATATTGTTAGCACCATCGTATCTTTGACCACACAAATTTTCCACTTGAAGATTGTGTTGAGCAAACACTTTGTCTATCTCTTTTTTAAGAGTTAAAGCACAAGTGTCCTCTTCATTAACAACATGAAAGAACCGTTCTTTAAGAAACTCATATATATCAACAAATCTTAAAATAATAGTCATTCCCAACTTAGCATTCCCAACTTCTTCACGAATCATAGGAGAAATATACTTGGCATTTCCAGGAGCTCGCTCTAAGACAACTTTATCAATATCTTCATTCAAACTTGCACCATCTTTTATCAATTCAATAAAATTTCCATTATTTGATGAGTCAATGGATTCATCATGGCCTTTAAAAACAAGTGTTTGTTTTGCCTCTATTATAGTCTTTAGACGCAACCGATTTTATGCAACAATTTGTGGTGATTGTGGACTCATGATTTTGTTTATATGTCCACATACATTTCTTAAGCTATTCCAACTTTGCATATTACAACTATGTGGTGAATCTAAAAGCCCGACATGTTGTTGAAGGAAACAACGTGTCCCACCAACCATCTTCCAATTATAAAACCCAATAGAAATGAATAGAAAATGACATTCTGGTTCACTTTCAAAGAGGAAATATACAAAACAATGTCTTATCTTTGTCAATAGAGTACTCAAGCCAAGGAAATTTTGTGAAACAATTATATTGAAATCGACGATTTTGCTCTCCAACAGTGATGCTTGGATACTCCCCTAATTTGGGTTGATAAGGCCCATTAAGTAAATATACTCTACGGATATCATCACGTTCATTAATAGAATATGTCAATATTGCTCTACGTTTTCCTGGATCACGTTCAAAAATATTAGTATTAACTTCTTTATCTATTTGATTTTGAGGCTCAACTCTGTGATTTTTAGAAGAATAATGTTCATCACAAATTGGAACATCACTACTAGATGGAGAATGATGTTCACTTGATGATGTTGATGCTTGATCATTTTTCTTCAAAAATGAAAGAAGATTTTTTCTTAGCTTAGAATGTTGACTTGACATTATTAACTGTAACCAATGTATTATGTAACCAAAACAACAAAATCAATAACAATGTAATCATAAACAACAAAAAATCACAACTACAAGACAAAATAAATAATGAAATCAACCAATCATGCAAGATAAGCTTGAAACCCCAAATTTATTCAAATCCCTAAGTTTTTCAAATCCTAAATGAAACCCTAAAAACTTGAGATTCTATATAAAATAACTAGTTAGTTAGTTAGTTAGTTAGTTAACTTAGTTACCTTTTTAGACTTAGGGTGATTGGCTGACTGCAATGTCGAGTGCCGATCGAAGAACAACTTCCGCTGGACAAAAATGAAGTGCAAAAAATCAAATTGGGCTAAGACTAATAGTAGTATTTTTTTATTTTCAAAAATTTGGGGTGGGCTGCAACCCACCTCAGGCCCCAATAAGATACTCCACTGCGCGTAATTCTACTCGATCAATATTGGTATCAACAGCAAGAATTAGGTAAGCAGAACCAATATGACCCATTTGCTGTTAATGTATAAATTTGGTCAAACCATCAACCTAGCCTCTAACCTCCACATTAAGGCCTTCGTTGATCATCACCTCACTCTTTTTTACCCTGCATACTAAAATAGCGAACACTAAGCGTAAAAAGGCATCGGTGTAGTACCGGCCAAATACCCCCCAACGCTCAAGTCAATAATCACACATTTAGAGTAGTTTAAAGTGCTAACGTTGCATATCATACATGAGGGCTAGCGTGCCCTATTTATAGTGATTATGGTCGAGGGTCTTTTAGTACTTGTCTAATTGAGGTTCCTGATAACTTACTGCCTAAGTCTAACTTAGGATAAGCCGTGACTCCTCATAGGCTATTTTTCTCGCAAGCAGGGCCTTCTAGTCAAGAAGCCCATCACTTCACCCTAGTCACCTACGAGCCTTACCACTTCGGACCTCATGGGTTTGGGCTTCGTCCTATCCACTAGACCTTTCGGGCCTATGAACGTGTTTTTAATCTTTTGCACCTGTTTCTTAGCCCATGTCTAGGTAAATAACGATCCCAAGACTCATCGTTTCCATTTGTACGACATGTAGTTCTACTCGATCAATATGGGTATCAACACATGCCAAACATTTTTCTTGGTCAATAGTTGTTGGTGTACTAGTGTACTATATCCTTTATGTTCATTGATTTCTTTATTTTTTATTTTTGTTTGTGTGCTCATGTTTATGCTTATACATTTGTCTTCTATAGTGTTCTTGTGTGTTATTTGATGTTCTTGTGATTTCACAGATTGGTCTCTTTTTGTTTTTGTGTCATTGTGTGTACATCTTTTTGGACATACTCAAACATTTTTTATGGTCAATGCATGGTTGTTGGCATGTACAATATATTTACAAGTTTGTGGACTAAACCAAGTCCTCTTATGGTTGGCTTGATATTGTGGCATCCTTCACTGGTTTCACAAGCTAGTTAAACTGGAGGGGCTTAGGTTATGTTCATTCCTTCTGGTTTTCACTTTCCAAGAGCGACGTTTCATTTTCGAGGCACCATCATTTGCATTTATCTTCTTTCCCGTGTCACCAATATCCCGTGTCTCTTCCAACGACTCATCGCCTTCGCTTTGACTTTGGCTCGCTGGAACTTTACCAGACCTCCCTGTTTGTATTTTTTGATGTATTTTTCAGGCGCCTTCAAGACTAGATAGTCGTCGATCGGACGGACGGACGAACGGCAGGTGATAACGATCGAATCTCAATATAGTAGACCTCATCTCCCTCCAACAATTGGAAAACATTCGTAAAATAACCAACTTCGTTCTCCTTAACTTTTAAACACGCTTCATAAAAGGTAACATAAATTCTTCGTTTTCTTGTCTACTTCAATTAAACCCCCACATAAGACTCTAATTTTCTTGAAGTAATTATCAGACCACAAGTGCAAAGGAAGCCTATTAACTAGAATCCAACCCTTAGAGCTTAATTGAAAGGAAATTTTTGTAAGAGGAACCTAGTCAGAGGTGTTTGCATTGTTACATGTAACTTATATCATTGTTCCATGATTATATTGTTGCAACTTATCATTAGAACAATATATATCTTAGTAAATTGATGAGTAATATATTAATTTATCTTTATTTGCAGATTTTCGAAAGATGTACATCTCTCTCAAGAATTTAATTGTACTTTACATGTGTGGAAGATCTAAATTATTTAATTTTTTCTTTTTCAAGGAGATGTATATGTTTTCTAAATTTGATGGATAAACTTTGTAAATTAGATAATGTTGTTACAATGAAATCTATTATTATTTTCAATTTCTGATTATTGATATATACTGTTTGGTAGGTTGTTTTATATAAAAAATTATGTGAAACCATGATTGACAAGTATTCAATAATAGTGAGGAAAACTTGTATTAATGACCAAATATTGGTTTGTAAATAATTACTTTCAGTGACAAAAATGAGTTTCTAGTGACGAAATGTTTTAGTGATGATTGATGTTCCTCACTAAGATATGCATGTGACCCTTGGCTTTAGTGATGAATTGGTAGGTTTTAGTGAGAAAAATTTGGGGAGTTTAATGATGGAAAATGTGGTCATTAATTCTACTATTTTTTGTAATGAAAATTCTTTCATCACTAAAAGTGTACTATTTAGTGATGAACTTTTTATGTTTATCACTAAAATCTAAAAAGATTTAGTCACTTAGCTCTAGTGATAACCCAGTGACCAGCTTTTTTTCATCACTAAAAGGGTTTAGTGATGAAAAGTATAACTTTAGTTATCAAATTGTCCATTATGAATGCTCAAATTTCTTGTAATGAACTAAAAGGACTTTGATTAGATTTTTTTCCAAAATTTTGCGGATCTCCTCTGGAGAGCATTGCTATGGTCAAAAATGTCTCAGCCACGTGTAAGGCTGAGATTTGATCCATATCATCAATTAATCTAAGCGAAAGGCATGCCACCAAGTAAAAATCGTACTTGGAACAAGTACAAAGTAAGTAAAAATATGCAAATAAAATAAAATACAAGGAATCAGATGTTTGTGTTTAGTTTTTTTCTATACATGGGCATTCCAAGACTTGAGTGATAAAGATTCTAAAGTATTACGCTTGTTTATTTCAAGATGTGTTCATGTTGATCTCGGCAGGTGATTAAATAAGGTAAATAAATGAATAAACAAATATCACGGAAGTTAACTAACTCCGAATCAAGATTTGACAAAAAATGCTCATTGGATTCTCAAGTCATGGATAGAGATCATAAGATTCAAGCAAAGAAAGGAAAATTGGATGATAATAAATACTCAATGATTGAGAAAATAAATGTCTCCATGATTAATTCTTAATTTCTAGAAAATAATACATTAAATCCCAGAAATAAATACAAGAATAAAGTAGTAAATGAGACTATTAAATATGTAAGAACAACAGGTTGCAATAAAGGAAATGAGATCAACACATCAAACTAATTTCCAAACTTGGTATTTACACTAGCGTCAGAATTTCCAAACCCTAGGTAGTCCTCTCTTGAATAATTGACACGTATATAACTCTAAACAATCCTAAAATTCTAGTATTTATTGTGAGACTCGGAAATTTTCAAATTTATTTTGTGATTTTTCCTTATTTTCAAAAAAATTTTATAGAATTTATTTGTTATAAAATCTAATTTTTTTTCACCTTGAGCTTTAAATTGTTTGACCAATTTTGACTAGGGTTTTGACCCAAGTTAGAACTTTAAAAGGTAGTATTTTTACTCACGAACCCAACGGTGCAAGTCTCGTATTATTCCGAGTCCGGGAGATTATTTTATGAATTTCCCAAATTTTCTTTTTCTTTAAAGCATTTTATCTTAGTTTGTGAAGCTTGAAATTTTTGAAATTTTTCTAAAAGGCAAATTGGTAATTTGACCTCATAATTAATTAGTACTAGTCGATACGAGTCCATAGTATTTTTTGGGGTATTTTTCTGAGTCCCGAGCTATTTTTAATTAATTTTTGAAGATGGGGAATATATGAAAAAGAAAAAGAAAATAGGAAATCACCAGATCGCGCCACGTGGCACGATCTGGAGCGTCCATCGCTGCATGGCAGCAAGATCTGATGGCTGCATGTGCAGCCAAGTTAGTGCACATGCCACGTGTCACTTCTTCATTGGCCCATTTTGTGACGATTGACTTGAGTCAACCCGGTCAACTCGGATGAGTCAACCGAGTTGACTTACTCTCTCCCCCTATAAATAGTGCCGTACAACCAGCTGATCCTCACAATTCAGCCGTACGCTTCCCAAGAGAGAGCTTCTCTCTCCTCTCCTTCTTTCTCTTTGTTCTTTAATCTTGTTTTGAGTTTATTTTGAGTTCTGGAGCTCCGATCGACGATCCGATTTCGCCTACGCGATCGTGGCGACAAGCTCTTCAATTCTAGTAGTGTGAAGGCTATGTTTTGGTGAAGTTTTAAAAAAATCATTTCTGAGCTCCATAGGTAATTTCTTGATCCCTGTCGAACTTCTGCTAAAATTTTGTTAAATTAATCTCTTGTTAATTAGGTTCTTTTAATCTTGTTACTTAGAAAGTCTAGTAGTACCGAGACTTTGCCTGTGGGAAGTCTTCAACAAGTATACCTTCAACCCAGCTTATTTAACCTGATGTTATTTAAGTTGTGATTATAGACGGAACGCTGTTTAACTGTTGTTATCAAATGAACTTAATAAATATTGAGGCCATATTAGTGGTAACCAAATAATGTGATGACTAAGGTCGGTCCATGAGCATACAGGCGTTGGGTACTGAGCCAGAGCTCCCTCAACTTCCCCATGCACTGACCTGGTCACGTTGTAGGTTCATATCTGATCAACCTCATCGACAATAAATTAAAATAGATATAGAAACCACACGGTCTGACATGACTATTTGCCTCGGGGTGCAAGGTCATATCGGATTAAGAATTCAGAGAAACCTAGCAGTTACGCTAGTGCCAAACCTCTGAATTATACCTGGTCTTAACAGACAAGGTCATCGATTTACGTGAAGACCGTTTTTAACACCAGTTGTTGTCAAACTAGGAACTCCAGTTACCTAAAAGAGATCGTTGCGACGTGGCAAATTGTGATTTGTACTCGAAAACAGGCAAAAGCTTTGGACGCTAGGTAGGGGGACAACACACTCTGACTAGTGGATTTCCTGCATGTATTATATAATAAATACTATGTGATAAAGATGCATGTTTTTTATTGACATATCTGCTTGGTTTTACGATGATGTGAATGATGACTGTTATGCATATTCTCATGAGATTGTTATTGTGTTTGACTTGAGAGTGAAAGGTCCCTTACGGTAGACCCTGGGTTTCGATCCCCAAAACCTCATGAGGGGTTGTACGGACGGACTGGTCGATTGTCCTTCTTGGGAGGCCAGTCTAGGCGGTACAACCATGAAATGACCATTTTCGCTACCCTGTCCCGATCAAATGACTGCAGGACTTTGTTATGTTTTTGTGAGAGGGTAGTTAGCCCTAACGACTGGTCAACATGTATGATTCTGAACTTGGGCCCGGAAAACTGTATTTTGAAAATTGTATGAGCATGCTACTCGTTTTACAAAGCTTGACAACTGGTTTGTGTTGTGCATTTGATTTTAAATTATCTCAAACTATTTTTCAAACCTAGCAGGGGATTCCCTGAGGGGGAGCAATGAACGTATGTGATGCTCACCCCTACATTGTTGTTTTTCTCTCTCTCAGGTGCTGCGCATGTAGACTTTGACGGCCCTGATTAAGGGGGTGGTGGTGCGGTCTTGAGCTTGTCAACTTATGTGTTCCTGTTTAGTCAGTATATTTCCTTGGGCAGGTCCTGGTGTCCTTTTACTATCTTTATATACCCTTGGTCATATCTTGTATATACACTGAGTCCTTGGGTTGTCTACTTTTGAATTATCAAGTCTATATAAACAGTTTCTTTGAAGTTACTCTAAACAATAGTAGCTCCGAGGGTTGGTTTAATTATGAATTAATTATTTCTAAATAAATTTTCCGCTGCAAACTCAAGCACTCTGATCCAACCCATTTTACTAAACCAAAAGGCTTAACCTATTTTGTGGATATTTGGGATTATAACACCGGGGGATTGGTTGTTGTAGTCTCAGATATTCTCAAGATAGGTGCCTCTATTACGTTTCCAGGTTTCGGGGCGTGACAGTTATCCTCTTGACAGCTGCAATCTAGCTTTTGACAGCTTTATGATGAGTCTACGTGGCGAAACCTTATTGGCTTTATATTCCACTTACCTTTTCGGCTTGGTGTAGCTGAAAAGGCTCGTTCGCTAAGCTATTTTGGGCTTGGAAATGATGAGCCTATGACTATTCTTCTAGACTGCCTCTTCATTGAGCTTTAGTGTTTGTGAATTGACGCCAAGTGACACTTCTCAAATTTATGGCACAAACAAGCCTACTTGCATTATAGTATGATAAGGAGATTAGTACAATTGAAACAGTAAATATTTACTGTTCTTGCAAGGAGTAACTTATATTATGTCTATCAATAGATTAAGTCTGCTCTTTTATGGTGTGTTTTCTTTAAGAAAAAATTGTTTGGCTTTACTAAAATTTGTTAAGTATCTTTGAATTGGTTATTTCTTGATTTTATCTTCATCGCATTATTTTTTTTCCAACACATGCAATAATATAAAATATTACATGTAGCAAACATCAATTTTACCAAATTTAGTATAATAAATGAGGAATTTGATGCTAAAAACTGAACTGAAATTTGAGTGAACTTCTGAAGTTTGTTGGTGTCTTGGTGTTTTCATCTTGTCTTTAATTGGTTATTGTGGATTTTGTCAAAAAGAAAATTGAATCTTAGGTTTGCTCCTTCGTAGTGTTTTGGCAATCAAAAAGTATAAATTTTATCCAAAGAAATGTTTGGTCTTCTTCTTCTATTATCTACCAGTGATAATATAATTTTGTCTAATTCGATTTTAAAGTTTTAACTTGGTTGTGCATCTATTAACATGATAAGGTAGCTGCCACTACACTAGCCAAGAGACATGCAAATGGTTCATTGCTAATTGAAGACTTCAATATAGGACTTGAATGCTTTAATAATTTATCACACTATACATTACACACACGACACTTTTACATATGTCTTGTTCCCATTAAAAATGGTTCTTGTCACAAGAAGGTAATGCAAGCTTCGTGTAACTGGTAGTCCGACACTTAGAATAAGTTGTTAAGAATAAGTTGGTTCCTCTTATTGTATCTCGAGAGACGAGATTCTTTTAAGAATGGTAGAATGTAACACCCTGAATTTTCGGCTTATGTTAATTTTATTACTTAAGCTTTTTAACCTTATTCTTAAGGTTTGTTTAAGAGAATTGGAATGTTCCTTAACTGTGTTTTAATTAATCAAGATCTTCGATTGTAGTTCTAGAGTTTAGTTGCGTAGAAACGAATTTTAAAAAAGAAAATTCAAGAGTATGGTGATTATTTTATTTATATCCATTGTTCAGAATTAAATTATGAGTGGTTTTTCATAATTTTTATGAAAGTGATTTAACTATTTTGAGGTTATAAAAAATTAGTACTCATCGTTACAAATCCATAGGATTTTTCGAAAAATTATTTGAAATCTCGAGCTATTTTTGGTGAGTTTCTGAAGTTGGAGAAATTAGAAGAAAATAGGAAAAAAAAATTGAATCGGACGCTGACTGGACCGAAAAGACGCCATGTGGCGCGATACCATTGGCCGGCTTATTTGACGGAGCGCCTAACAGGTGTTGACACAGGAGGACGCATAGAAGCTTTGGTGCGCTGCACTACACACAAGTAGAATAGCCTTTTAATCTTGGCCGTTGGGCCTCATTAAAGCCAAGCAATCTCAGCCCTTGATTCCAAGTAAGGTACTGGTCCAACGCAGCCTTCACTGTAGACCCGTGTGTTTTGGAGTGGGTCGACCCATATCTGTTTTGTCTTAGAAAACGAGTTATCCAGATGAGTTTTTCTGACCCAGATCAGATTTTTGTGTGTTTTTCCCTTATTTTTTGATACTTTTGAGCATTCGATCCCACATTGGAAACTTAGAGAAACTTCTCACTTTTTGTGCCTATAAATAAAGACTTTTTAACCTCATTTTCACTTGCACCACCAAGTGAAGTTTGAGATACTCACTCCTTGGTCTTTGGGAGTCTCTAAGAACAGACATACCAAAAGTGAAAAAAATTCTCATAGTTAAATTTTTTTTTTTTTTTTTTTTAGAGATTGCCAAGGAGAATGAGCCCTTAGGAGTGAAATCTAGCTTTGGAGGTCTACAACCGGGTAAGTATTTTTTTTTTTTTTTAGGCTTTAATATTAGGTTGTATGCTTATATTGATTAAGTAAGATTTATTTATTAATTAAGCATGCCTAGGTTTATTTTGGAGATTTATTTGCTTAATTTATTTGGTTAATTAAGCATATTTAGTTGTAACTTAAATTTAGAGATTTAATTACAGGTTATTAACTTGTAGAGATTAAATTGGACTTAAGCTATTATTCAAGTTTTATTAATTAGTGGAATATGTTTGAGAAATACTAATTAATTAAATACTTGGATAATACTTAGGTTTGATTTATTTTAATCTAAATTAATTTGTATAATTGCTTTAAACCAAAACAATTAGTCAAGTGGTTTGACTTTAAAATTAACTTGAAACTTAGAAACCCTAAAGAGTAGAGTTTAGTCCACTTAGGTCTAGAGTCTTTAGGGACGTCTGACCTAAAAGGATGGGCCATAACGAGATTGTGTTGAACTTAACTTTTGACTAAGTTATCGTATTGTCAAATACTAGGAACACCAGTTACCAAATGATTTTTTTGTGACGTGATAAGAAGGTGATGAATTCGAGACGAATGAAGATGCATAGGCTATGTAAAAGAATACGTGAAGAGCATTGGATTCCAGGTAAGAGGATTTATCTTACATTCTCGACTATGAACTTTGTGTGTGTTTGAGTTTTTAAATTATTATAACATATTATTGTTGTTTGTTGGTCTAAGAGTTCGAGTAGCCTCGTCGGTGACCTTGGGTTCAAATTTCTAAACCTTCTAGAAGAATTGATCACTTACATTATGAGGTGCTTAGCTATGTTATCACATGTGACGTGTACTTGTGCGAAGCTAGAGCTCATAATTGATCCGGTGACAGTTGATACGGTTACTAATTGCAAGTTTCTATGGCACTCTCGCTATGGTAGCTATCTTTTGCAGCTGACATCATAGTTATTCCTAATGTATATCGACCATCTGATTTACCATTATTTGTGGGTTTTTATGCATGTTTACCATATTGCTATACAACCGAGTCATAAATGTTTTAAAAAGGATTTCAAAGGAAATGTTTGAAGAAATTGTTTTGAATGATTTAAGAATCCAACAGAAAATTATTTACACTATATTTTTCACTGGGAAATGTTTTGTAGTTTTCAAATCTAGCAGGGTCCCCTGAGGGGAAGCTATAATCGTATGAGATGCTTATCCCCTATATTGTTTTTGTGTTCCTTATTTAGTGGATGTTTTTATAAGTATGTGCATGGTAAATAGACGTATTTGAATGAGAGTTGAGCAGACCAGCATTTTGAGACTTGTCAACTTCTTGGATTTAATTGGTGTTGTTATTTAATTGTTGTATTGTGTCGAGTATGTTTTGTTGATTTTCCTCCATTGATTGAAGATGGTTTTGAATTATTTACTTTGATTATACGTTTGCATAGTTTTGAAACCTTTATTTTATACTTGCTATGTATTTCGAATTTATGTAATTCTTCAAGGTTGCAATGAACTATTGTAACATTGGGGTTGATTTTATAAAGAAATTTTATTTTTACTTCACATGTTTTCAGTTATTTATTATCTCTGATTCAACCTGGTCCATTTAATTCAAAATGCTTAACCCGTCTTGGGTGTCTTGGGAGATTAATGCTTGATCAGTGGCAATAATCTCTTGGGATATTTAAGGTGGGTGCATCTGTTCTATACCTGGGGTTCGGGGTGTGACACCTTGTATGCATACGTTTAGGGATTCGAACCTAAGAATAAAGAAATATTTATTCTACCATCTCTTAATTAGGAAGTCTAAATACTTAAAATACATTAGAGTTCACATTATTGATTTAAATCACTATGAATGCCAATGTAATGCATATGCAGACCCCATGAAGCATAATTTGCCCTCTCCCACCCAAATGATCATATATGTATCATGCATATGAAATCAAATTATGACAATTCCGAATATGCACGCATCATACATCCATTACACAAGCCATTTATTCATGCTTCATAATTAAGATAATGAGAACAAGATTTATCACATTATAAGTAACAATATGAAATAACAACTTATATTACTCTAATTCCTTTTCAAGGCCAATAAGGATAACTAATTATCACCTTATTCAATTCAACTTTCTAGTTTTAATCATATTCAGTTCACAAACTTAAAATTATGTATTTATTTAATCAAAGTAGTTAAGCTAGGTTCCAAGAAATCCTAATATGTTCACATGACAGTTCCAATTATGCAAATTTATTGGTTTAATTTAAGTGTAATTGTGTTTCAAGTCAAGTCTAAAACCAATGAGTTTCATTCCTTTTTAAAGCAAGTTGAAGTCATTAACATGATTGCACATGTCGATTTATTAAAACACAAAAGCATGTTGTCCAACCAAACAAACCATACAGACCTTGGTAGTTTAATTTAGTTTTTATTTTACTGATTATTTTCCCAACATGGTAAAACAAGTTAAAGTCATTAACATGCTTACACCTATTGATTTTCTTAATCAAAGTGAGCAGTCATCAACATATAATTAAAGGAAATATATTAAAACTGTCAAACTAGGACCATGTAATTTCATATACATGTTAACTTGGTATCTTACTTTAAGAAGGACATAAATTAAATTAAAAGTCCGTTGACTTTAGTTACCAAATTTCAATAGTTTTTAGTTTAGATACCAAAATTTAATAGCATTTTAGATTAGATATTAGTTGAAAAGTCAAACATAATAATATAGTAAATGGTACTATAATTCACAAATATTACAACACATGCCACTACCTGACTAAAATGGTACCATCCTTGATTAGTCTTTTGTTCTAGTCATACTTGACAGAGGCTTGTGATTAAGAATGAGGCTATATCTTTTTCTCGAGCTCAATTGAATACGATGTGGTTTGTGCTAGTGCCGATCGCACCCAAGTGGGAGAATGTTGGAACCATGTTGGGCTCAACTGCTAGCCAGCCATGGCCTTGCATGTTCAATGGGAATAGATAGAGCCACCTATAATACATACTGGGTTAGCTAGAGCCTAAGTCCTAGTTTGTATTTGATTCTTAATTAAGGCTTGGACTGTTTAATCATAAGTCCTAAGTAACTAGAGATTCCTTAATAGGTAGGAAATCTGGTATAGGACTATGTGTATATATATAATATAACCTGGTCCCTCTTCTGGCTGTACACACAACGCAAAAACTCAAAAGCTGTCCCCATTATTGCCGTGCAGTACAGAACAGAGGAGAAGACCAAAGTAGAGCATCATGGCTTCAAAGTTCGCTCATGTGAGTACCTTATACATGATTATGGATCCAAGAAGGGTCTAACATTCTTTTTCTTCTTCTTCTATTAATCATTTTTTTTTTAAATGTAAAAACTAAAAAGGATGTACATACTTTTTAGAGGGGTTGGAAACAAGTATTGTTCCTACACTGGTCCTGAACACAATCAATTGTAAAAGGATTTAATAAATAAAAGGACCATAATTAACTAATAAAAAATTAACGATAATTATAATAATTGACGCATCATATTATGTTTTTATATTATGTTTCAAACTTGAATAAATGTATTTCATAAATTCTTTGTTTTAAATGTCTTTGAAATGAGGTTTTGTTGTTTAACCTCCTGAGGCCGTGAGAGTAGACCGTGGCCAAAAAAAAAAAAGAGCATAATAGACAAGTTTCATTTTAATCATTTGAGTTTGCATTATTCACAGAAGATCTTACAGAGCAATTTGCAGACACAATGAGGCAAAGACAGAGTTTTGTTGCTTCAACATTAGCAGAGACACACAACCCAAGACCCAATTCCTTCAAAATCAGACCCACAACAAAAGAAAGCCCCACATTTCGGTCTGCTAGGCTCAACCAAGAAATTCTATGCTCTCTACTTGGCCTTTCAAATAGCAAATGCTTCGTTGGTTCAGACCTATTTCAACCCTGATGAGCAACGGTAAGCCCTTGAAGTTGCACACTGTATCGCTTTCGGGTAATACTAATTTCATTGCAAATTGTTGTTTTAGAAAAGGTAACCAGCAAATCATGAAATGGGTTTTTGTTTTTATTGCTTTTCCTGTTTTTTAAATGACAGGTATGGCCATTTGTTGTGGGAGTGGAAAAAGGGAATGTTGGGGTGGGCTACAGCTCACCTTAGCCCCCACTAAGATACGCCCCATTTTTTGCAAAGAAAAAAAATAGTAGTATTAGTCTTAGCCCAATAGCCCAATATTCCAATAGCACAAATGTCCAATACCCAAGTAACCTAACCACCCATGACACAAAAAACAAAATCTACAGATCAATAAATTTAAGGGGGGGCTATGTACACCACCATTTTGTGCTGAGTTGACCATCATTGCTGAGTTCACCACCCCCATGTATAATTTTTTTAATTTCTATTAAGTTAACCACCATAAAATGACAGAAATACCCATAATTTCACAAAATACATCATTTTTACTATCTAAACCCACTTACCCCACCCAAACAAACACCCCACCAGTATACCCCACCCTTGCCTACTCGCAGACCCCACCCCCTGGCCTACCCGCAGGCCCCACCCCCGCCTACATGCCACCAGTCGCCGGTCCTCCCCGCCGTCGCCGTTCCTCCCCGCCGTCGCCGGTCCTCCCCTCCACCGCCGATTCCTCCTCCGCAATTTCAGGTGGTTGCATTCTCCCTCTTACTCTCCCTTACTCACTCTCTGTCAACACTGAAATTTTCGGGTTTAAGGTTGTGTAATGCATTAATATATATATTTGGCCTTCCAATTACACAGATATGTGATATTTTAGAGAAATTAGAATGAGATTTTGAAAGTGGGTGTCTGCAAAATAGGATATGATTTCGAATTTCATTCGGTACTGGTGTACCGAAATTTCTTAACTTGTTCGGAAGTATACTGTCGAATTATTTCAAAATATTCGACAGTATACTTCCGAACAGAATTTGGTGGAAATGTGTTTACAAATTCATTCGGTAGTTTAGTTCCGAATTATTTACATTTATTCGGTAGATATCCTCCGAAATATCAAATGTCATTCGGTGGGTCTCTGTCGAATGAATATATTGATTTAACTGTTGCTGGTTCCATTCGACGGGCATCTGTCGAAACATTGATATATGTTCGATGGGTGTCTGTCGAATGGATCTTAATATTTCGGTGGACATCTACCGAATAGATCTGAAATTTTCGGTAAACATCTGCCGAATGACATTAATATAAAATATTTTTACATACACTTTTCTCTTATTCTATATTTCATGATAACTTATATTCTCTGTATTCTAAACATGATTTCAATTTTTGAATATAGGTATGGATAAGAGAGGGGCATCTAGAGGTAAATCTGCTCGAGGCGAAACTTGTAGAGGTAGATCTTCTAGAGGTGGTGTTGCAAATGAAGATCGAACACGTCCTACAGCTTCAGAGAGGCGTAGGAGGACGGGCAAAACTATTTACCAAGAGAGGGGGGATGATGTCCAGCCGGAAGAGAATGTAATAGAAAATGACAACAATGATCCAGATGGGCCTTTCCCTGGAGGTCCCACTGATATGTCATTGCTTAGGAGCTTCAACAGTCACATTGCTGCCTCTATTTGGAAAAATGAGGTATTAGAGATTATACATAATGACTTATATAATTTAAAATTTTATAACTATATAGTTTGCAATATTGTAATTGACTTCTGGCTTGTTTTTGAAAATAGGAACGTGAGCCCCTAAGATGCATGTCCAAAACAACAAAGCTGCGCACATGGGACTTGTGGAGTAGAAATGATAATAACAATGTGAAGGAGTATGTGATTAGATCTGGGCTCGGACCACTGGTGTCTTGCTCGTACCGTATTGTTGATAAGGTAGTGGTCTCAGCCTTTGTTGAGAGGTGGCAGCCTGAGACTAATACTTTCCATATGCCATTCGGTGAGATGACCATCACACTAGATGATGTGTCAAACATTTTGGGAATTCCGGTTATGGGTTTATCACTTTCTACACCCCCTCATGATCATATTGCATCAAATTTGTTATTGAGAACATACTTAGGGGTGAGTGAGGCAGATGCCACATCGGAGTTGGATGACTATTCTAGTGCGTATGTGCGTCTCGAGTGGTTACGGTCGAGGTTTGGCCATGTGTGTGATACAGATGATGATGAGCTAGTGAGGTGTGCTGCTAGAGCCTATTTATTGTTCTTATTGGGATGTACCCTTTTTGCCGATAGGACTGGGACAATGGTACAAGTCCAGTATATAAGATTACTTACTAATCTCGACACCACTAGCCATTATGCATGGGGTGCAGGGGTCTTATCTTTCCTATATCGGCAGTTAGGTGTTGCTTCTAGATCTAAGGTTAAGCAAATGTGTGGATATATGACCTTGTTGGAGGCATGGGTGTATAAGCATATGCACCATATTGTTAGTCCAGGCTATGACATTAACTACTTAGAGAGTAGCCCCCGTGCGCTCCGATAGACTCCGAGGAGGGATACCGGGACAACTTGTGAAGATGTGCAGAAACTGAGACAACGACTTGACGATTTGAAGGCGGATGAGGAATATATTTATAGTGATAATGAAAAATTAGACTTAATTTTGCATTTGTTGCTCTTGGATGAATTATTTGATACTAGCTTATTTTTGTTTTTTTTCTTTCTTCAGGTTATATGGGAACCCTACAAATCCAGTAGACAACAACATCCATTACTAGATGTGGCATTTTACACAGGATTGATCAAGTGTTTCGACATTGTGGAGCCATATTATCCGGAGAGAGTCTTAAGGCAATTTGGACGGGTACAAACTATCCCCCCTGCACCACGTGCTCCTCAGCGTGGTGGATGAGGTGCTTATGCACAATCGTACAATCCTTTTTACGAGTACTTTGATAGTACGTGGGAGAGGTGGCCGAACCACTTATTGTCTGAAGATAGTCGCAGTGTACCAGTGAAGGCTCCATCTGACACCGGTGACGGCTACCTCCAGTGGTTCCATTATGTATCTCATCCGTACATCCAAAATACAGCACTTAGGACTGCATTTGACCCACAATCTCAAAAAGTGGCCAACGGTACCTATTAGTCTTATAAGTGCAATCCATTATCAGTACATGCGGAAATGCACGTAATATATCAACACTCTCAGGATGAGTCCAAAACAGGTCAGTCACAACATCACCAGAACTTCTATGCCACTCAACATAATTATGTTCTCTCAGCTTAGTTAGCAATACTTGCATCTCTGATCTACCGGCCCTCTCGATGACCCTATGTTTTTGCCTGGCATTGTATACTGTCTTGATTATTGATGTATTCTGTGGATTCTTACTTTTTATGGTCTTCAATATATCTTTCGGTTTCACCAAAGTCTTGGACAAAGCCACTAACAATGAATTCTCTTCTTCAGTTAATCTGTCTGCGAATGAATGCCCTTCAATATACTCTGAAACTACATGGTTATGCACTCCACATGCAACCTTCAACTCCCATTGATCACCACATCCAATGTTCACTGCTTTCAACGAGAATGGACATCCACATTTCTTCGAACGGGTGTCCTTAGAGTCATCAGAAACCGGTTGCTTACGGCTAGCAGCATCAGATGTTTGGTCGCCTGAATCTGACTTTGATGACTTTCTTGATCTATTTGGCTCATATTGACCATTTCTCTCACAAGCAAATTTGATCCAAGCTTTCTTACCACGAACCCCGCCTGCATCAGACCTTCTAATGACAATTACCATGTTGTTCCTTTTTCCTTGTGCACGAATCCAACTAACCATTGAATCCTTACTTTGAAACACCTACATATGATAATTATATATATTATTTACAATTCATATTTAGGTATGCATAAATCATAATTCTCAGCCATACAAACAATGTTTACCTCCGCTGTTGTGAATTCATTGGTGTAGTCAAAATTGCACCTTCCTTCAACTATACTGAGTTCGGTGGAAGCACCCACTTGTTGCTCCTATTCAGCAAAAAAAAAAATTTTTATTTTTGTCCCAGTATTCGACGGAAAGCCACCGAAAATATCACATATATTCGGTGCCTAAGTACCGAATATGCAAACAAAGTTCGACAATTGACTACCCAATGAAACAATTATACGTTGGTCATTCGGGAAAAAAAAGTAGTTGTGTCCCAGTATTCGACGGGAACTCACCGAATAAATCATATATATTCAGTGGATAAGTACCGAATATACCAATATAGTTCGACAACTACCTACCGAATAAAACTATTTAAAAAACTACACGTTTTTCATTCGGTGGATATCTGCCGAACGGTGGTATAAACTTCGGTGACAAACCACCGAATATATTGCCATTTTTCGACGGGCATCGACCGAACAAATGTGTAAAAAATTGACATTACATTTATAAACGGTGGATACCTGCCGAAATATGTACATTTATTCGGTGACCATCCACCGAAATATAATGTATATTTCGGTATTGGTTTACCGAATAAAAACACGAACTCACAGTTTTTTAGCCGCGAAAAAATTCAAAAAAACTAAAAAAAAACTCAAACTTACTTCATTTGATGACTCCAAATTGTCGTTCTGATTGTCCATTTGTCAAAAGTAGGTGATTTGGATACAATGAATTTGTTTACAAAAACAATCTATGTCTAGGGTTGGTTGAAGATGGTGGTGGTGGTAGAAGAGAGTAGAGTGTTGTTTGATGATGGTGGTACACGTGGGTGGAGCCAACGGGTGGGATTGTTTAAAACAACAATCTATATCTAGGGTGGAAGGTTGATGATGGTGGTGGTGGAAGGTGGAAGATGAAGGTTGAAGATGGTGGTGATGGAAGGTTGAAGATGGTGGTGAAGATGATGGTGCTCCTCAGCTGGTGGTTGAAGATGGTAGGGGGTATTGGGAAAAAAATTTTATCCCAAATATTAGATGTCTTTTATGGTCAATTTACTATAGGGTATATATGTCTTTACTAAATTAAATCTAGGGTGGTCAACTAAGTAGAACAGGGTGGTCGGAATAGCCGTGCCCTAAATTTAATACCTCTGCCCATTCAGCCATTCAGCCATTCTGCCCAGTAGCTATTTTGCTCTAAATTTTTGTCCATTAGCTATAACTTTCCAAACTGTTCTGACGTTTCCCCTCTGCGTTCTCTATCTCTCTTCGCCTGCTATTTCACTTTCATGACTCGTCATCTCTGTTTCTCTCTTAAAGCAATCAATCAAGCAAGCATATAGTTATTTTCTTCTTTCAATCCACTTGGACCTCCATGGTCTAAGAATCAATCAAGAAAATAGTAATTTCTTCTTTAAATCCCAATTCCCCCTCTCTGGTTCTCACTTTTCTCTACCGCACAAATTTCCCAAACACAGAGCATGGGCTTTGGATAATTCTGAGAATCACTCAATAATAATAGTGATTTTCTTTCTTTAATCACCATACCCACTCTCTAGTTCTCGCTTCTCTCTACTACCGACATTTCCCAAAGGCAGAGCCATGGTCTTGTTATGAAAACTAGAGCTTGAGAGCTTCTATATTCCATGTTTATGAAACAATTCAAAGGTAATTTTATTCTTCTTGTTCATCTATTTTATTTATTTATTTATTTTTTCATGTGCTTTGTTTCAGCTATTTAGTAATTAATACCCATTTTGAATTTTTGATATGCCTAGGGTTTATTCGAATTGCTATGCGTTCAATCTTGATTCTTGTGTTTTCTTCTTCAGTGCTTTGTTTTAGCTATCTCATACCCATTTTGAATCCTTGTTTCAACTATTTAATTAAGAGAGCTGCTATTTGCACACCCCTAATTTTCTCTTTCCACACACTTTTCTCCTACACACCCCTTACCAATTTTTCAAACATAAAATTTCTTTTTGACACACCCCTATTATGACCAAAATACCCCAATCTCACTAATATGTCTAAATTTCTCCTTACACACCCTTTCAACCCAAACATTACACACCCCCACAAACACACACCCCCGCAAACATATCTACACTACACACCCTCCTTACCCCACCCCATCTCACCTCACAACCAACCATCACACACCCTTTGCCGACACCCACCATTGCCGACACCCACATCACCGCCGTCATCGCCGTCGTCAGCACCACCGTGAACTCCATCAGTGGCCTCATCCAATTTCTGCCACTCTCATCCCCACCACAGCCACTAGAAGTGAGTTTTCCCAAATATAAATGTAAATCTTGTTTATTTAAATGTAAATCTAATACTTTTTTTGTCTAATTCAATTAGTTAATCCATCCCAAATATTGTTTTCATCTATCTGAGATGATTTGTAGGGAGGATTTCGGGTTTTGGAGTTAGCATTTTCGGGGTTTTTTTTTTCTAATTTCGCAGCTCGTTCGGCAGTACCCTACCGAACGAATGCAATATTCCGGATTTCCCTATTTTGGTTCAACAGGTGACTGCCGAACAATGAATATTGGTTCGGTGGTTACCTGCCGAACGAAATAAATTGATTCGGTAGTACGCTACCGAATGCATGAAAAATTTCGAATTTCCTTATTTTGGTTCGACATGTGACTGTCGAACAATTCATATTGGTTCGACAGTCATCTGCCAAACCGTTGCCACTCGATTCGACAGTCAACTGCCGAACATTTGCCAGTTGGTTCGACAGTCAACTGCCGAACAGTTGCTACTTGGTTCGACAGTCAACTACCGAACCACCTGTGTTGAATTTTTTTTTTTGTTTGTTTAAAGTCTTTGAAAAATCATATATTTGCTAAAATAATTTTCAATTTTTTGTTTGAAAATATAAGATGGACAGAAGAAGAGTTAGACGTGGTGCATCTTCATCCAGAGGGGAAGTCCCCAATGTTGCCGATGATGTGCACAGAACACGACCCACAGCTTCTGGGCGAAGAAGGCTAGTACAAGCACGAGCTAGTCGTGAGGCAGTTCATGAATAAGCTGAGGTTCCGGTTGCGGATTACAATGAGGATAATCCTAACGAGCTTGCTGAGCCTTTCCCGGGAGGTCCTATTGACACGTCCCTGTTGACGAGTTATGGAACTCACGTAGCTGCTGACATTTGGAACAACGAGGTATGATCTTTAACAGTTGGTATTATATGCTTGTGTAACTTGCAGTAATAATGAGTGAATTTGTTTGGTTATGTTTGAATTAGGAACGGGAGCCTTTGAGGTGCATGTCCAAAACCATCAAGCTTCGTGAGTGGAAGTTGTGGGCCAGAACAGATAATGACCGGTTGAATAGATATGTCATTAATTCTGGATTGACATCACTGGTGCAATGTTCTTACTGTACAGTTGATAAAGTGTTGGTATCTGCTTTTGTTGAGAGGTGGCATCCGGAGACCAATACATTCCACCTGCCTTTTGGTGAGATGACCATCACACTAGATGATGTAGCCAACATTTTAGGCGTTCCGGTTGGTGGTGCACCAGTGGCTACACTTGTCGAGGATAACATTGCTTCTGAATATTTACTAACTGCACATTTAGGAGTTAGTGGGGATCAGGCATCAGAGCAGTTGATGGACTTTGGTGGTGAGTACGTACGATTAGAGTGGTTACGTACGTGCTTTAGTGATGTCACTGATGCCAACTCTGAGCATGAAATCCAATGTGCAGCCCGGGCATATCTGTTGTATTTATTGGGTTGTACCATGTTTGTAGATAAGACTGGCACAAGGGTACAAGTCCAATATCTCAGACTGCTCACTGATCTAGACACCGTTAGCCATTATGCATGGGGCGCTGGATGCCTAGCATGGTTGTTTAGACAGTTTGGATTTGCCTCTCGAGCTGGTGTCAAGGAAATTGGCGGATATATGACACTGATAGAGGCTTGGGTGTACGAGCACATGGACACCATTTTCAGTCCATCGTACGATATGAATTATTCCGAGAATTCACCTCGTGCGCTCTGCTGGACTCCAAGGCGGGATGGTGGCAGTGATCTTGAAGAAGTGCAAAGAATACGGCAACGACTTGATGTTTTGTCGGCTGACGAGGTATATTTGTAATTTACAATTCTTTTTATAAATTTAGGATTATATTATTACGTTAATGTTTTCAACTATATAATGTTATTGTTTTTGTTCAGGTTATTTGGGAACCATACAAATCCCAAAGACAAGCACACCCATTGCCAGCTATAGCATTCTTCACAGGGATGATAAGGTGTTTTGATGTTGTTGAGCCTTATTGTCCCGAGAGAGTACTTAGGCAGTTTGGGAGGGTACAGACGATCCCCCCTGCACCACGTACAATTTTTCAGGGGGTTAGAGGTTCGAATGCGCACTCATACAGACCCATGTACAATTATTTAGCTAGTATGTGGGAGGCATGGGGGAATCACGTGTTGTCTGAAGAGGCGCGCAGTATACCGGTAAGGCGGCCATCGGATACTGTGAGAGGGTACCTCGATTGGTTCACCTCTATATCACATCCAATCGTCCACAACCCTACTCGCAGAGGTGCATTTGACCCACACGCCACATCGGATATTGCATACTATCGGGTACGTAAATTTACACAATAAATTTTCTCATTTTCCGATTGCATCTGTTAATGTTCGCATATTTTGGCTTTTAGGAGCGCGAGGCTCGGATGCTACGGATTACCCAGCCGATTATTGACATGGGCGAAGAAGTTGCTATCACACGTCCTACTTACCTCTATCAGTCGGTTCAGAGTTTGCAACATATTTTACAGGGGACGCACTTGCAGGACACTATGACATACCAACGCGGTTCGAGACGGCGTCCCCGCCAATGATTATAACTTGATATTTTTGTAGTTTCTGTAACTAGATAAGGTTTTATTTATGTCAAATACTATGGTTAATTTATATAATTGAATCCACCTCATTTTTTATGTGAAATACTTAGGTTCATGCAAAACAAATATCCACATACTTATATATATTTAAATAATACAATAATCTCATCATAACTCAATGTAAATGCATCAAGTCCAAAACATAATCAATCACTATCAAGAGACACTGGTTCTTGTGTGGATGGATCACTATGGCACACAAATTCTTTGAATTGCTCAAGGCGATGTTGGTATCTAGTATACCACATTTTTGCGCTTTCGGTGGCATGCAAGGTCCACACAGTAGGAATAGGTGGCATGGGGTGATCTGGTACTAAGTGTACCTATAAAATAGCATTACACATGAGTTCAATAAATATGGAATAAATATCCACTAAGTGTACCTATAAAGATAATTTAAATATCCAATAAAACAAACCATGTAGTTCAATGTGTACCTGTACGAAATGATCGTCATTGACAAAACCGATACCAATTTCACGAATCTCGGATCCCTTTAGTATATCTGGGTGTAGGCTAAATGGTAGGCATGTTAAGCATAACGACCTAGATACATGGGTCACCACTACACCATAGCATGTCGCGATAACATATCCCATCTCCGGCATGTCCATCCAATAATCCTTTGGTGCAATAAGAGGTTCTTCAAAATACTCAATCGAATGTTTTAGCTCAGCAACTCGAGATCGACCAAATATGGACTCATATAGGATAGACAATGACCGTAACGAGTGGAATAAATCTCTACGCACTTTGTGCCACGCATCTTCACCCAACCCCAATGCCAAAGCTACGACTTTATACCCACAATGACCGTCGGATTTCACATCAGTGGCACCGATAATGAATGGCCTAATGCTAGCTTTGAATTGTTGTGTATACCGGTGGGTCGGAACAGATGGCGTGAGTGATGTCTTATATGCCTGTAGAAAAATATATATATAAATCCGATTATGCAATGAGTATTAGTAAAATAAAGTAAGGTCATCCAAATAAATTATATACCTTCAATTTTGATACTCTTGCCTTTGGCATCTTCTTTGGCGAATTGGTGTCAACTGTACATATTGTAGGTGATGGTGAGTGGCTACCTTGACCCGAAAGTGCATACTCGAAGGCAGATGGCAAACAGCGGGTAAAATTGTCGGCTTTACTAGGGCGCCCTTTAGTATTTACCTTCGCACGCGATTCTTTTAGCACCGTTATCTCTGGATTCATAAGCTCTTTTATTTTCAAACTTATCATCCTCTTAGTGTCCTCATTCTGTCCTTCCATCCATATTGCTAATCTATCAAGTGTTGACTGAACCGGTGGATTTGACACTATCACTTGTGGTTCGTGAAGCATATCCAACTTTCTCCAATGGGGATGCACTGAATCAAGTGGAATACGCATCTTACGTCGCCTATACGACAAAATCTCATGTGCACATGGCAAACAGTGTGTATGGTGAATAGTGCAATCACACGGTAATGTTCCAGTCGGATTTGAATCGGCCCTACAAAAAGAAAAGAATTATATTAGTCAGTAAGCATCACATTAATGAAGTGTTCATGGTAGTAATTATAGTTGAGTTAGTATCCAAATTACCAGCCAATCTCACAAGCAATTATAGTCAATGCCGCCATAGGATACATAACCAATCAAATCTTTCAATTCTGGCTGTCTCATTTTGACTTGGACAAACGTTCGACTCTTCTCAAATGATGCCTTGATGTGTATATGCTGCAATACTAACAATGAGTGTATATGTGCCCAAGAGGTATCAAAGGGAAGCTGGCTAAAGCCAAGTTCCTTTTTTAGCTTCGCGTGTGCACTTTCCGCCCTATTAATAGAGTCAAGTTAGTTTATATGCAACACAATATAATAATTAACCAGTAATGCCAAATATGTGAAAGTGTTTACCTATTGGAAGTTGTATTACCAAAATGCATACATGTGTCTGTCCATACAGCCACAAACTTCTCCTTGAAAGGTATCAACCAAGTGTTCTTCAAATAGTCAATAACTCCAGGAACCCAACCGAACTTAGATTCAATCTGCTATAAGTCTCTTAAATACACATCTTCTGACGTTGAATTTACCAAGGAATACCATGAACTATAAAACTTATCCCAATCATCCTTGGTTCCAAACTTTTTCTTGCAATTTGCCATCACATTTTTGCTAATGTTCCACCTACACAATAAATGTCTAGCAGTAGGAAAAACTGCAGAGATTGCATTCATGAGTGCTAAATCTCGGTCTGTGACAATCAAACTAGGAAGACAATCATCGCTGAGTAACGACCTCAATCTAGTCAAAGCCCAAATGTAATTGTCTTCCTTCTCATAACTAATGTAAGCAAATGCAACTGAGAAAGTCATGTTTGTGGATGTGACCCCAACAATCTCAAAGAGTGGCAGACGGTACCTATTAGTCTTATACGTGCAATCCATGATCAATACATGTGGAAATGCACGTAAGAGATCAACACAACCAGGGTGGCTCCAAAACAAATCAGTCACAATATCATCACCACCAGAACATCTATGCCACTCAAAGTATTTGTGTTCAGATAACTTACTTAGCAAACACTGCATTTCAGTTTTTCCAGCCTTCTCTTTCACCCTATTGCGGTGTCTGACATTGTATATTGTTTTGATTGTTGTTGTATTCGAATAATCCCTTTCCTT
>QANW01000494.1:816640-830311 GCA_003254865.1 Dryas drummondii
TGTTCGGTAGTAATCTGCCGAACCAATAACCTTCGTTCGACAGTTGACTACCGAACAATATCGATTTTTGTAAACAAAATACTTCATTCGACAGATGTCTTCTGAACATATGTAAAATGTTCGGCATGTGTCTGTCGAAATTTATAAGTTCATTCGGCAAACAGTCACCGAATGGATTTTTTAAATTTTTTTTTGCAATTTTCATTTAGCAGTTAACCACCGAATATGTTAGTTGTGTTCGGTAGTCATCTGTCGAACAATGCAGAAACGTTCGGTACTGGTTCGCCGAATGAACCGCGAACAGTAAATGAAAAACACGAAAAAAAACCCAAAAAATTACGATCATACCTCGTCGAAAGGTGAATAAGGGACGAGTGAAGGCTCCATTCATGAAAACTAATATGTATTTCTACAATCTTATTGCGTACATGTGACCAAGAGAGAAAACTTAGGGTTTAATGGAGGAAAAATGAAGAGATGAGGTTATGAGAGGAGGGGGTGTGCAATGAGAGTTTTAGGATTATTTTGGCTGAGGTTTAAGAGTGTTGGGTAGGGTGTGTAAGAGTGTTGGGATGGGTGTGTAAGGAGAGTTTTTTTTTTTCAAATAATAAAGGTTGTCCTTTTTGGTCATTTCTCTTTGTGTCAATTAAGTAATTTCACAAATTAGGTTATTAGGGGTGTGCAAAGAGAAAATTAGGGGTGTGCAAATAACAGCACTCTTAATTAATTAGCTTTCATGCGTTAGTTTTGTAATTGCAACAAATACAATTTCAATTGATAGCTGGTGCATTGTTGTTTGAGCCTAGAATAATAATTTGCTTTTTGTTTTATGTGTTCCTGTTGGTGGGTTGAGCCTAGATTGTGATGAGTGATGACAATGAAATTTCCAAATGCTAATCATGGTGCTGTTTTCTTATCTCATTATGTACTATACTTTATTTATGGATTTTTAATTTCGTTGGCTGATAGATAATCAGTAAATAAGACAACAATTTTGAGGCAAGGCCATCACTGTGACACCCAACTGCTTGTTGCAATTTGATTTGTGACAACTCTATGTGGCCCTTTCAATAAATTGAGGTTTAGTTGGTACTGAACATAAAAAAAGTAGCTTTATACACATAAAGGACATAAGATTATATTTGCTTGTGACTGTATGATAATGAAGCTTTATACAAATTTATTTGATTAAATTTGATTTTCTGCTCTTCATTTTTGTCCAGTGGAAGTTGTTCTCCGATGATCCGATCGGCACTCGACATTGCAGTCAGCCAGTCACCCTAAGTCTAAAAAGGTATCTAAGTTAACTAACTCACTATTTATTTTATATAGAATCTCAAGTTTTTGGGGTTTCATTTAGGATTTGAAATGTTATAAAAACAGATAAGATGCTGTCCAAATTTTGCAAAAAATATTCACTAACAATAATGAGAAACTAGCTTAGACGTTCAGCCCACCCCATTTTAAAATTCTGGAGACGCCCCTGATCTGCATATTACGATACAATGTCCAATTGATTTCGAAGCATAATTGAATTGGAAATCTGAAAACAAAAAGAACAATAATGTTGTTATCCGGGTTTAACTGGGATGCATTCTTATAATGCGAATTGAAGGTTGAAAGCCATAGGGGATACAAAAGAGGGGTAGCAGAGGCGAAGCTTAATTAAGCTGGCTATAAATGAGTTTGGAAGAATTGGAAGGTACTTGCTGAGGTACTTGCAAGGACTCCCCATGGGTTTTAGATCTTGCCTTTTTTTTTTTTTAATTTTTTAAATAAACCTAAAAGAAAAGCAAAATTAAACTAAAAAGTCTGAAAGAAACTAAATATCACTTTCTCTCTCATCTCTCTCTGCCTCACTTTCTCTCTACCACGCCACCCAGCTCCCCCCGAACCCCCATCCCCAACCCACTTCTCCCCTCTACCCAGACCCCACCTCAGCCCCACCCTGCCCCAGTCCCAGCCCCGCCACATACAGGCCCCAGCCCCACCGCTGTTACAACTCAGCCATTGCTGATAGCTCTAGTTCAACCAAGGCCAGGTGATTCATCTTTGGTCCATGCCAATCTACTGACCCAGTAAACAGGTATAGTTATTGTATCTCTTATTTTTTTTGTTGGATTGGAGTATGTTTGGCTTTACAAGATTGATGATGGGTTTGTAGGAAAAATGTGGTTAAGGAATAAAAATGGAATCTTTTGCAGAAATCTCATATGGGTAAATGCCATTGATTGGAAAGATTGTTTGCTAATTCATTTTTGTCAACTCTGTTATGTATACAGGCACAGTAGAATTTTGGTCATGTTCTATGGTTTTTGAAATTCCATTTAATTTGTTTTGTCGACTTTGAATGGGATTGGGATTAGGATTCTTAATCCAAATGGAGTTGGATTATATTTTCCATTACCAATTGATTTAGACTTGCTTTCTTGGTTTCTATGAGTCTGACCGAATAATTGTATTTCATAAATTCTTTGTTTTAGATGTCTTTGAAATGAGGTTTTGTTGTTTAACCCCGTGAGAGTAGACTGTGGCCAAAAAAAAAATGCAGAATAGACGACTTCCATCTTAATCATTTGAGCTTATTCACAGAAGATCTTACAGAGCAATTTGCAGACGCAATGAGGCAAAGACAGGGTTTTGCTGCTTTAACATCAGCAGAGACACACACAACCCAAGACCCAATTCCTTCAAAATCAGACCCACAACAAAAGAAAGCCCCACACTTCGATCTTCTAGGCTCAACCAAGAAAGTCTATGCTCTCTGCTTGGCCTTTCGAATAGCAAATGCTCTATTGGTTCAGACCTATTTCAACCCAGATGAGCACTGGCAAGCCCTTGAAGTTGCACACCACATCGCTTTTGGGTAACACTAATTTCGTTGCAAATTGTTGTTTTAGAAAGGTAACCAAGCAAATCCTGAAATGGGTTTTTGTTTTTATTGCTTTTCCTGTTTTCTAAATGACAGGTATGGCCATTTGTCGTGGGAGTGGAAAGAGGGAGTTCGTAGTTACTTACATCCTGTGCTCTTTGCCTTCCTTTACAAAGTGCTCGCCTTGTTGGGTCTTGACACCCCTTTGCTCATGGTAATGGCTTTGTAATTACACATATTGTATGTCTTCATTAGGCTATAATGTATGTCGTTGCAAATTATGTATATTTATGTGTAAGGAAAGAGTTGGTACCAAAGAACCATATGTTAGGCTGACTAATGGAGAGAAAAACTCATTCTTGTTGCTAATTAATCAAATGAACATTAGACAGATGCATTACTGAAAAAATCACTTCTGAGTCCCAAGGTTGTTATACAAAGTGGAAGCCTCATTTCTAGAAATTTAGGATCTTATAAAAGAACTTCTGAACTAATTCCTTACAACAAAATCTTACTTCTCTAAAGTAGGGAAAATTCTGCTCAATTATTTGTGTAATATTGGGTTCGATATGAATCTATCTTTGACCTTAGTCTGACAGTAAATAGAATGAAGGATATTGGTGCATAATGCATGTAAGTGATTCGTAAGAATGTCCTGTTCCATGGGTGATCATAAGTATATTAGTCAAGTCTAGCTTTTTTAAATATTTAGTTATACCCATCAAAATAGTTTTCCTTTGATTTTGAGCGTTACATTATCTTCGTGGTTGTTTATAGAAATTTCAATGAGCTATTATGAAATGTTTCCGTCAAGTGATTCAGAAAGACTAAAACAAGCTTTTTGATTTGTATTTTGTAATTCTAGAAAGGTTCCCAATTTTCCATTGGTTTCTTGTTGCATAAAGTAATTGTTGCTCTCCTTGTTGTCTTTTGAAGTTTTTATGGTTATCTGTGTTCTATGTTTTGTAGGTCAAGGCTCCACGGTTGTTTCAGTCCATATTTTCTGCATTTGGCGATTTATACTTGTATAAACTCTCTGTCATCCTCTTTGGTAATTGTGTTGGAAAATGGGCTGTATCCTTTTGTATTAGGGGTTCTTTACTCATTGAATGATAATATTTATATCCAACTCTATGTTTACATCTAATAGTCACATTCCATTACTATTACTGACAGACAGAACTATTGTAAGCATCAGGTTTCTTGTGGTAGAATATGTACTTAACTCAGTCACAGCTCTTTTCACAATTGACAAATTGGTTCATGTTTTTCTGTCTCACTCGTACATTATCAAATAGTTTGGAGACTGTTCTTACCCTTGTGAGCCTGTACTATTGGCCCTGCATTAGGCCTTCTTCCCACAAACTTCCCTTGGAATCAAGGAAGTGGGGTTTGATTATTGCTGCATTAGCTTGTGCTATTCGACCAACAAGTGCTATCATATGGCTGTATGTTGGTCTTCTTGAGCTATTTGTGACACGTGATCCACTGAGATTTATTTTTCTGGAGGTGGCTCCTATTGGGTAGGTATTTAGTTCTTCCTCTGAATACATCTCTTACACAAGCGCTTAAATTTCCAAGGATTTTCTTGTAAATTGTTCGTGCTTCTAGACTACTTAAGTGATTCTCGTAGTGCTTTTCTTTTTACTGTTTGTTTGTTTTTGTTTTTGTTTTTTTGCTTTTTTGTTTTTTTGTTTTTTTTGTGTAGTGGACTAGTGAATTAATTAATTTAATTTGAGAGAAGTATTTTCCGAGAGAATGATTTTTCCAGCAGGGTGAGTTGTTTAGAATAGATCTGATGGCTTTATTTGGGTAGGTATTTGGCCATCTCTATGTTTTGTGGCACATAAAGCAAGTCTTGAGTCTTGACCTTATATATTTTCTCTGGAATGAGTTTTACCATGATTGTTAAAATAATTTGTAAAATGATCATGTCTTATTTCATTTTTGTAATTGCCATATTTAATCTCATTAGTTAAGTGACATATGCAAAATTTCTGTAGCCCTAGTGCAGAGTTATATATTTTTTCAATGAATTGTGTAAGCCCCTACAGAACCTGCTCAAGTATTCATGTCAGTGAGTGTGTATTTTGCATAGTGGAATTTATATAATTATTCTATTTACTCTTTTGACGTTTGGTTTCAGGGTCCTGGTGCTTGGGCTTACATTTTTATTGGATCGTCTAATGTACGGCTCGTGGATCTTAGTACCTCTTAATTTTCTAAGATTCAATTTTCTTTCCTCTGGTGGAGATTATTATGGAACTCACCCGTGGCACTGGTACTTCACTCAGGGATTTCCAGTCATGATCTTCTCTTTCTTACCATTTTCTATAGCTGGCATCATGCAGTCCAAAGAACAGAAGCTTTCTGGCCTTATTGCATGGGTTTTGGGACTCTATAGTGTATTGGGCCACAAAGAGTTCAGGTACCTCTTCAATTATCTGTTATATGAGTTTATACAATTAAAAGTGGCTTTTGATCTTTTGTTCTATTCACAACTAATACTCCTTTAAATTGACTCCGAGTTACAGGTTTGTTCTGCCTGTGCTTCCTATAGCTTTGTTATTCTCTGGATATTCATTAGCTGCATTAAGAACATCAGTTTCTGGAAATGGTGAAAGGAAAGAATCATCAAATAACCATAGTAAATGCCCTGCGAAAATGCAATTGGCCATCTTTTTCTTGCTTGCTACCAATATTCCAATGGCCTTATACATGAGTTTGGTTCATCAGGTACATCATTTTGCTCTTTGATAAATACAAATATGGGTAGCTTTTAATTGTTCGTTCGCAAGTACTCAACTTAAATGCTAGAGTTTACTTTTCAATTAATTTTTTCATTATCTATTCCAAGGGGATAGGATTCTCTATATTCTTCTAATCAAGTATTACAAGGAAAAAGTTGTCTGAATTTTTTTTATCATAGTAATTTTCTTTTGGCTGATACTTTTGAACATGCTAGACAGAGAGGAACTGAGGATGTTACATACTATCTATCCAAAGAAGTGCTTGAAGGAAAAGTAGCAAATATACTTTTTCTAATGCCTTGCCATGCCACACCTTACTACTCTACCGTGCATCACAACCTTCCAATGCGGTTCCTAGACTGCTCACCAAGGTTTGAACTTTGGCAGTTTGGCTGGAATTGTTTTTCTTTCCCTGCAGCTTTTCATGCAATTGGTTTGTAATTTATACATTCTGAAATTTGTCAACAGTGAAGAGAAAGGAATCCCAGATGAAGCAGACAAATTCATGATGGATCCTGTTGGTTTTGCATCAGAATTTGCGAAAAATTGGTCTTTGCCAAGTCATATTGTATTATTTGATTCAGAAGAAAAACTGTTGAAGGATTTTCTAATCTCACATTCTTTCAAAGAGGTACGTGCTAAGACTCAGAATAACTACTGTTAAGTTTTGCATTTCAACCGAAAAACAAAGTAACCTCTTAAATTGCTTTCCGTGGTAGCACTAAAACTTATTTATCTGGCTTATAATGACAGATAAAAAGGTTTTTCCATGCTCACTTCAAAGTGGACCGTGATCTTCAAGCGTCAGTTGTTGTATATGTTTTGACAGGCCACTGATTATTGTTTATACAAATGGTAGCATCACTCCTGTAGGATGAACTGGAAAGAAGTTACGGACTTCAGGTCTTGATGAATGGAGTGAATCCCCAGAGCTTGGGTTAGTTGGTGCTCGCCTCAATAGATTCCAACTTCAGATCGTCAATTAGTATTTAATAATTTTTTTCCATTCATTAACCTTGAAAATTTTTTATTGAATCATTTTTATTTTTTTTGTATATGTATGCTGTGATGGGTGATTCATATATCCATGGTGCTAAACAAAGGGGCAACCTGGACAGGTTGTGCTAGTTAAAAATGATATCAATTCAAACCCCCATAAAGAAACTCAGAAAGCAATTCATGGTTCTACAAAACAGAACATGGTAATAGATCAATATATAGGAATGTTGCAAGGAATTTAAAATTGTTGAAGAGAAAGGTAGATATTGGTAATTTTAAGGTATTAAAAGTTAAATTTAATACAAATAAAGTTTGATACTTCTTCCCAGCTTCCCTTCCACTGCCATTTGAGGATAATTATTTTCTTTTACAATTGGATAATGATGAAAGTACAGCCTTACAAGATTAATGAATATATTTTTCTAATGAAATAAAATATTGAGGACGTGTTATGGTAAAACGATAAAGTCTATAAATTATGTAGGGTGGATATTATTTACCTTCTCCATCGACCTTCTCTTTTGTTATTCTCTTTTTGCAGTGTATTTTTATGATCGGAACCGTTCATTTTTTAGATCATTCTTTGAAAATCATCTTTGTATACAATCAACTACATTGAAAATTGTTTGATTATGCAATTGTTATTAAATAAACAAACAGTGAATCAAACTGTAGAAGAGAAGGTCGGTGGAGAAAGTAGATTGAAAAAGGTATATAGCATTTCTCAATTCTGTAACATTGTCCCAAGTGAGAGGAGCTCTATAAAGTCTTCTTGATCATCATTACTCCAAATGTCCTCAAAATATAGTAATCATGGGGAAGGATTGCTTGTCACACACAAAAGGAAAAGATGGCTCACTCAACACTTAGATTTTCAATCTTCATTGCTGTCGGTCTCTTGTATTGGTAAAGTCACTGAGTCATAAAGAGAAGTTTAATGTGACTTGCCTTGATCATTCATACTTGTTTTCATGTCATTAAGATATTAGGTTATGTCTTTTGTTGTAAAAATGTGTAATTTTCTGGGAGCAAGCACACATCTGAGCCATGGTATTTGACTCAACTGCATATGTGCTGAACTTGTCATAGTTATATGAGTAATATGATCACAATTTTAGACCACATTGTAGACAACATCTCAAATAGAGATGAGACCTACCTATAAAAGTGGGTCTCACACTCTCACTTTATTAGAGATCTGATCTAAAAATGTGGTACACTAGTTGTATAGTACTCATACACTAGTTGTATAGTTTGTATGCTACTTTTAAGACTATTTTATTGAGTGCTTCACAAATAAGCCACTTTTCTCTATTTTTACTTTCTTCCTAGAATTATTCTTCTCTTGTTTGTTTTTTTTTTTAAAGAATCACATAATTTTCCCCTATCTTTAGTATCTCTTAATTTGTTGTGACAGTCTATCTCTTCCTTGTGAAGATTTCAGCTTGTTGTTATAGCAACAATGATTTAGTTAAACGCGAATTGTGAATTGATTTGTGATAATTACATAAATAGAGGACAAATATGCACAGTGGTGCAACATATTGATCATAGTAACGGATTACTTTTTGTAGAATTCAAGGTGGTATTTAGACAATGAAGTAGAGAGCATGAGCATATGACTAATGGTTGTGGCCCATGTCTTGTAAGTGTGATAGTCATCTTCCATGTCTAGCTTGAATGTCCCGCTACTCGTCGTTAACACGACTAGATAACCTGTACCACTCTCGCCTGCCTCTGAGTCTTTATACAGTTCTGCATGCATGTCCACTATGATACCTGAACAAAACACAGATTCATTGCTCACTAATTAAATTGTCCTTCTCTTTAATGTGACTAATCCTAATGAAAACAATTAATTTTTACCATGGAAAATGCTATGGAATCCATTTCTTTTCCTGACTTTCTTCCTTACTCTCAAGATATTTGACTCATGATACTGTGGGACCCATGTGGGACCCACCTATGTGAGAGGAGTTGGGAAAAATATCGGAAAAAAAAAGTTAGGTTCTATAGCATTTCCTATTTACTGCATTGTAGAAGATGAAATAGAGGGGATGACTTACTTTCCTTCTTGTTTTTAAACAGACTAAGCTTCCTTATTTTGAGCACAACCTATAAAGTTCAATTAAGATTTGAAGGTTAAGCTAAGGCTTTTGTTAAACACACAAGTAGGGCATGCTTTTACTACACACATTGACAAAATTGCTGTGAACAAGTTTCGCATATTATTCAGACCTTGGCTTCACTGCTCAGGATCACAGACACTGATCTAACCATGTACTTCCCTGAAAGCACATAATTTCAATTAGCATAGCGATTAGTAAACAGAGTAGAGTAGGGCTTAGAAATCAAAGCCCAGGAAAGCTATGCTACTCCTCTCCTTGGACAGTCCAGATGCAGTAAAATTACAAAAACAGAAAAAGAGTTAATTAAGCTAAAATTGGAGTACAAACCATCTGGTGTTTCAATGCTGAGGTGGGCACCCATTGCAAGCAATGATCTATACTTCTCAAAGTCGAAGTCAACCTCATGGTTGTCATCAATGGGCAGCACAGGTGCACTCCCATTTAGTCTATTCATGCATCCTGATCTTGCTTTAAGTGTATCTGCTCCTTTTAATGCTAAATGTTTCACACACACACAAAAAAGAAAAGTTCAGAGGACAATACTATATTTTCCTGGGACTGTATTGAACAGCCCAATATATGATTGAGATTTCTTTTTAATATTTAAGAACCCGTTTCGCTGCTTTCGCAACTGTTAGACCAGATATGGATGGTTAAGATGTATTTAATCTACTATACATCTTATCAGCCATCTATATCCGATCTAACAGTATACATATCCTTTAAGGACCTTAATCTAAAGTTAATAGAGAATGATGGGATATCCAATCTTCTGAAACTTCTTTTTATAACGTTAATGACATGGCTCTCCTGTTAGAGACAAGCTCAAATGTTACTTATTTATGCATTAAACCAAGCTTGAGAAGGATGGGATATTTACATGTTGTAGCTGCAGCTGTGAGAGTTAAGATGTCACTTGCACTTGTACTACTCATGGATGAACCTATTACACTGCTGAGCTGCTCCTTCTTTGCCCCCATTGCTTCTGCAACTTTTGCACACTGTGCCGCCACCAGGGCAGCTGCTGAAGCCACTGCAGCTTCCTTGTCAGTGCTTGACCCATTTTTGTCTGAGTTCTCAGCTGCAATAGCAGCAAGCGCAGCCGCTACACCCGCCATAGATATTGCTGCATGCACTTCAGCTCTTTGCAACCTGTGTTCTTCTTTTCGCCTATGCTTAATCTCTTTCAGCCACTTCTTGATTGAGATATTCTTAAATGGCACTATGTGCCATGACATCTGCATAGAGCAATTTAAATGATTTTGCTAGACAGCACAAAATTGTTTGTATCATATAGAGAAACATGTTGTGTATGATAGAAAAGTATGAATACTTACCCATTTCTTTCGGAAATAGCTGTTGTAGTTCAATTCTGGATGCATGGCTTGTTGCATCCATATCCATGACTAATGAAAAATGGAAGACAGTATGTTATGCATGAATTTGGGTATTTGATATTCAATTAGATGTATCAGTAGGGGAATTTTTTCTTGTCAGTCAATCTGATATGTTATGTTCCCAAACTGTTAATCTAGACCATTGATCGAATGCGTCCTTATTATAATATGTGGTCTAGATTCTTAGTTTGGCAATATAATATGTTTGCTATCTGGTAAAGAGCATTACCCTTTATTTATCTGTATATATACGGGTATGTGTTTACCTTCACATCATTGGATTTCCATGGTGGTGGAGGCTTGAGATCTGCATCATCCACCTTTGCACCCTGGTCCAACTTTTGAGAGTTGCAAAATCATTCAATTTTCTTCTTCTAGTCTGCTAAATGAAAAACTGAAAGTTTCATATAATTGAAATCAACCCTAGCAATTAATTCAACCTACCATGTAAGGCGTCATCGTGTTGTGGCTCTCAAACTTCATAATTGGATCATCTAACAGAACCACAGATTGGTCTTGTTGCTCTGGTTGGAAAGCTTGTACTGCAAAGTTACACCATGCAAGGGAAAGAAAATCCATTGTCTCAGGATGTGCCTCTGAAGGGCTTGGACTGAAATGCGAATCCATGCAAGCTGGGACCTCAAAGTTACCTTGGGGATGAATTTAACAGAATGAGAGATTGATCTACTCAATGTCTGATATATGTAGAAATCTTGAGCATACAAAGTATTAGATAGACATGCAAAATCACCATTATATATAGCCATGTTATGAAGTGAGTTCTCAAGCATAAGTGGAAATTAAATAATTAAAGGGAAATGCCTAGTCACTAAATTAATTAAGTACATCTCGTTCCCAACCTCTGCATGCATACCCAAAAGTTTCCCCCAAAAGAAATTGGACAGATGAGATGTTACAGTTGGAAAGGGTGCTTAAATATACATAATAAAATGTAGTTGCCAACAAAGGGACCAGCTTGGTATCACAAGTTTTTATAGAAAATTAGATTTTGGTTGGAGGGTACATAAAGGTCCAATGAGATAGAACACATGCTAACCACTATAGAAGCATAGAGGCTTGTAGGATGCAATCATAAGAAAATGAAGAGGCCCTTACACTTAGTACCTTTAAATGAAAACCATATATTGAGGCTAAGCATGAAGGAATTTAAGATGAGGAAATGATAGGATTAAGCTTGCTAGAGCTGGCTAGGACCACCACATTGAAACCCCTAACCATTAACAGCCTAGAAAAGGATGAGAGGCATCATAACCAAGCATGCACTTGGGCCAACATTGATATAAAGAAAGTAGACATATATGATTGATGTGAGTAGACATATATGAGAAGCAAACATGTATCATTGGATTTAATCATTATTTCATTAGAATAAGGCTATGCGTGATTAACTACTTGTTAAGGCACTAGACAAAGTTTAGCTTTTCTGAGTTATAAAAGGGTTAATTAGGAAAGTTAGCTGTGTGACTTTTGTGGATGTGTTTTGGATTTAAAAAATGGTCAGGGGTCACCTTACCTGAAATTTTGTTTATGCAGTCATGGACTTTTTAAGGATTTTGGTTAAAGTTGTTCTCATTATCCTCATGTGACAACCAAATACTTAATATGTGCTTTGATGCTTCATGCTTGTTAGGGTTTGTTTAATGGTAGATTGCACCTCCGAATATGAGTCCAAGGGCAATGCATCGTTTCTTGATTAGTTAATTAAATAGAAAATTAGATAATGGGGAAGAAAGAAAGGTTCTGCTTAGCAGTAACGGCAGCATAGCCAATCCGTGTTTGATTCTTTTGGCATGCTCGTAGAGAGTTCACCAATAGTGTTTGCTAGAGGCATGAAGAAACAATTAAAAACAAGGGAATTTTCTGAAAATAACCCTTTTAGTGAAGGCTAAGTATTTTAATACAAGGACATAAATCATTATTTGAAAGGACTAAAATAAGCTAATATTAGAGTCGAATAGATCGAGATTAGATTAGAGGCAAATAAGTCTATATATCTGTAGAAGGTTGAAATCAAATAAGTTGTGATTAGAGTCAATTTCGTTGGTCATATATATCTAGCCAACCAACCATCTGCTCCATTAGCTTCGAGTATAATGCCGCAACGAAAATGCTTCAAGTTGATTCACAGGTTTTCTAAAATCCAAAAGAACTTGCCGCAAATGCAAGAAATAGAAATCGGCATTAATTTAGTAGCCACATGCCTAAGGGTCAACCATTATTATTCCAAACAAGAAAAACATACGTAGTTTTCTTTAAGCAATATTATCAAGAGGAATGTATCCACCTTCTCCAATCTACATTCTCCACCGATCTTCTCCTTTATTATTCTCATTCCACAATGTATTTTCATGATCGGAATTTAATTCATTGTTTGTTTAAACAATAAAGATTACATAATTAAACAATTTTCGATCATTAAAATATACTGTGGAATGAGAATAATAAAGGAGAAAGTCGGTGAAGAAAGTGAATTGGAGATGGTGGCCGGATTGGAGAAAGTGGATAACATTCCCCTATTATCAAAGGGGGCGGCTATTCCGACCACCCTGTTCTACTTAGTTGACCACCCTAAATTTAATTTAGTAAAAGACATAAATACCCTATAGCAAAATGACCATAAAGGACATCTAATATTTGGGATAAAATTTTGCTCCCAACACCCCCTACCATCTTCAACCACCAGCTGAGGAGCACCATCATCTTCACCACCATCTTCAACCTTCCACCACCACCATCTTCAACCTTCATCCTCCACCTTCCACCACCACCATCATCAACCTTCCACCCTAGATATAGATTGTTGTTTTAAACAATCCCACCCGCTGGCTCCACCCACGTGTACCACCATCATCAAACAACACTCCACTCTCTTCTACCACCACCACCATCTTCAACCAACCCAGACATAGATTGTTTTTGTAAACAAATTCATTGTATCCAAATCACCTACTTTTGACAAATGGACAATCAGAACGACAATTTGGAGTCATCAAATGAAGTAAGTTTGAGTTTTTTTTGAGTTTTTTTGAATTTTTTCGCGGCTAAAAAACTGTGAGTTCGTGTTTTTATTCGGTAAACCAGTACCGAAATATACATTATATTTCGGTGGATGGTCACCGAATAAATGTACATATTTCGGCAGGTATCCACCGTTTATAAATGTAATGTCAATTTTTTACACATTTGTTCGGTCGATGCCCGTCGAAAAATGGCAATATATTCGGTGGTTTGTCACCGAAGTTTATACCACCGTTCGGCAGATATCCACCGAATGAAAAACGTATAGTTTTTTAAATAGTTTTATTCGGTAGGTAGTTGTCGAACTATATTGGTATATTCGGTACTTATCCACCGAATATATATGATTTATTCGGTGAATTCCCGTCGAATACTGGGACACAACTACTTTTTTTCCCGATGACCAACGTATAATTGTTTCATTCGGTAGTCAATTGTCGAACTTTGTTTGCATATTCGGTACTTAGGCACCGAATATATATATG
>QANW01000494.1:831220-858923 GCA_003254865.1 Dryas drummondii
TATTTTTGTTATCATTAACTTGTTATATGCTTAGACACACATACTAACTTCTTGTTACGAACAGGGCTGAAAGTGCACATTCAAGGTTAAAGAAGGAACTTGGCACTAGTCAGCTTAGTTTTGAGTTATCATGGCAGCATATTCATACATTGATAGAGTTGCAGCATACACACATTAAGGCATCATTTGAGAAAAGCCGTTGTTTTATCCAGCATAGTGTCAGGAAACATGAGGAGATGAAGGAATTGTTAGGCTATGTATCAGATACAGCATTGAATATAATTGGTTGTGAGATAAAGAGGTACCTTCACTAACTAACCTTCATTCTACGCATTAAACACTTATTTAGTTCGTACCAATAATTTATTCACTTCTTTCATATTGTATAGGGCTAAATGGATTGGAGGTGTCTTACCATGTGATTGCACCATTCGTCGGACACACGAGTTGCCATGTGCACATGAGATTTTGTCGTATAGACGACGTAACCGTCCTATTCCACTTGACTCCCTTCATCCTTATTGGAGAAAGTTGGATTACAATAGGGAACCGGAGGTCACAAAACTCTCAGATCCTCCAGTTAATGCCACAGTAGATAGACTAATAAAATGGATGGAAGAGCAAGATGCAGACACCCAGAAGCACATAAGTTTGAAGTTAGAAGAGCTTATGAATCCAAGTTCCACTACTCTGAGGGAACCACAAGTGAAGACCAAGACTAGGGGCCGCCCAAGTAAAGCTGAAACCTCTACTAGGCGTTTGCCATCCGCATTTGAGTACGTACTTTCCGGTTGTGACAGTCATTCACCCTCACCGTCCATTGGCAATGTTGGCTGTACCTCGCCAAAAAAGAAACTAAAAAAACGGGCCAACAAAGTGAAGACGAGTTCGCCCATTCCATTTGCTCAGCCGCATCGGTATATAGACTAGTTTCAACCCATCATGAGACAATACATTTCTGGTGTAACCGACGTCTTACCAGATGGTAATTGTGGATATAGAGTTGTAGCTGCAGCTATGGGATTTGGAGTGGATGCTTGGCGAAAGGTACGCACAGACTTATCCAGGACACTGCTACATACACCGGCTTTGTTTGAGTCAGTTTTCCATGTGCGTGAGCGAGTTATGGAGTTTCAGAGGGTACTTGATTATTTTGATGACACCCATGCACCCAGAGATCATTGGATGACCATGCCCGAGATGAGATATATTATCGCCATATGTTATGGTGTAACCGTGATCCATTTATGTAGATCATTATGCCTGACATGTCTCCCACTATATGCACACTCAGAAGCACATCAGGACGTTGAGCTCTGTGAGATTTGCATTGGTTTTGTCAACGGTGATCATTTTTTACATGTACGGCTATAGATTGTGTAATTGTAAATTTATAGTAGAAAAATTGTCATTGCTAAGTTATTCACTTAATTAATATGCGTAGGTACACTTGTCCCCGGGCCATCCTATGCCACCTATTTTAGATGATTGGCATAAACATGCCGACGCGTATGCCGCACGTGGTTGGTACATTGGATATCAAAATCGCCTTGAGGAGTTCAAGCGAATTAATGGTGACGTGCCTATGCCGGAAATTATGTCTCTTGATAATGATTGAATTTCAACTGAATTAAACCTAGTGATTTGTTTTTAACCTTTATGGCGTACGTACCATGTATGTGAGATGATATTAACCTTTATTAGCTATTGACTCATGCATAATATTATCATAATATGTGGTTATGACGTTTTTGTCCCTTTCAATCATAATATGTGGTGTTCTGATATTTGTTCGGATTGTTTTTATGCAATTTCTTACATTTACCTAAAATCAACTTGTCCATAATAGTACATGATATGATACCTACGAGTTATCATGCCACCATTTTCTTACATTTACCTAAAATCAACTTGTACATAATCCATGTCTGCCAACCAATTATGATTCATGTCTATAAAATGACAACCATATCAAAAAAACTTCTGAACATGAAAGCGGGTGATCACTGCCGAGTGCGGCGCTGGTATGTCATGGTGCTGCTCAAGTGTGTGCCCTCCAAGATATGTTGTAGACTGTCAATCGCCCTGTAAATGTGAGAGGGACGCCTTGTGGCCTCATCCTCGCCCAATGCCACAATAGGGCAAGTGATATGCAACATTCAGTCAACACAGTCCTGTAAGTAACAAAATCATATATAAGCAACAATTTATATACCATGTCAAAATATAAGCCAATTTGAGCCTAAATAAACAATTTTCACCACCAATTTCAAAATTTAAGCCTTTGGATCCATACCCTGCCAAATCCTGGTGCCACGGTCCTGTGGGGGTCAAATGCAGTCCTAAGTGCTGGATTTTGGATGTACGGATGAGATACATAATGGAACCACTGGAGGTAGCCGTCAACGGTGTCAGATGGAGCCTTCACTGGTACACTGCGACTATCTTCAGACAATAAGTGGTCCGGCCACCTCTCCCACGTACTATCAAAGTACTCGTAAAAGGGATTGTACGATTGTGCATAAGCACCTCGTCCACCACGCTGAGGAGCACGTGGTGCAGGGGGGATAGTTTGTACCCGTCCAAATTGCCTTAAGACTCTCTCCGGATAATATGGCTCCACAATGTCGAAACACTTGATCAATCCTGTGTAAAATGCCACATCTAGTAATGGATGTTGTTGTCTACTGGATTTGTAGGGTTCCCATATAACCTGAAGAAAGAAAAAAAACAAAAATAAGTTAGTATCAAATAATTCATCCAAGAGCAACAAATGCAAAATTAAGTCTAATTTTTCATTATCACTATAAATATATACCTCATCCGCCTTCAAATCGTCAAGTCGTTGTCTCAGTTTCTGCACATCTTCACAAGTTGTCCCGGTATCCCTCCTCGGAGTCCATCGGAGCGCACGGGGCCTACTCTCTAAGTAGTTAATGTCATACCCCGGACTAACAATATGGTGCATATGCTCATACACCCATGCCTCTAACAAGGTCATATATCCACACATTTGCTTAACCTTAGACCTAGAAGCAACACCTAACTGCCGATATAGGAAAGATAAGGCCCTTGCACTCCATGCATAATAGCTAGTGGTGTCGAGATTAGTAAGTAATCGTAGATACTGGACTTGTACCCCTGTGCCAGTCTTATCGGCAAAAAAGGTACATCCCAATAAAAACAATAAATAGGCTCTAGCAGCACACCTCACTAGCTCATCATCATCTGTATCACACACATGGCCAAACCTCGACCGTAACCACTCGAGACGCACATACTCACCAGAATAGTCATCCAACTCCGATGTGGCATCTGCCTCACTCACCCCTAAGTATGTTCTCAATAACAAATTTGATGCAATATGATCATGAGGGGGTGTAGAAAGTGATAAACCCACAACCGGAATTCCCAAAATGTTTGACACATCATTTAGTGTGATGGTCATCTCACCGAATGGCATATGGAAAGTATTAGTCTCAGGCTGCCACCTCTCAACAAAGGCTGAGACCACTACCTTATCAACAGTACGGTACGAGCATGACACCAGTGGTCCGAGCCCAGATCTAATCACATACCCCTTCACATTGTTATTATCATTTCTACTCCACAAGTCCCATGTGCGCAGCTTTGTTGTTTTGGACATGCATCTTAGGGGCTCACGTTCCTATTTTCAAAAACAAGCAACAAGTCAATTACAATATTGCAAACTATATAGTTATAAAATTTTAAATTATATAAGTCATTATGTATAATCTCTAATACCTCATTTTTCCAAATGGAGGCAACAATGTGACTGTTGAAGCTCCTAAGCAATGACATATCAGTGGGACCTCCAGAGAAAGGCCCATCTAGATCATTGTTGTCATCTTCTATTACATTCTCTTCCGGCCGGACATCATCCCCCCTCTCTTCGTAAATAGTTTTGCTCGTCCTCCTACGCCTCTCTGAAGCTGTAGGACGTGTTCGATCTTCATTTGCAGCACCACCTCTAGAAGATCTACCTACAAGTTTCGCTTCGAGCAGATTTACCTCTAGATGCCCCTCTCTTATCCATACCTATATTCAAAAATTGAAATCATGTTTAGAATACAGAGAATATAAGTTATCATGAAATATAGAATAAGAGAAAAGTGTATGTAAAAATATTTTATATTCATGTCATTCGGCAGATGTCTACCGAAAATTTCAGATCTATTCGGTAGATGTCCACCGAAATATTAAGATCCATTCGACAGACACCCACCAAACGTATATCAATGTTTCGACAGATGCCCGTCGAATGGAACCAGCAACAGTTAAATCAATATATTCATTCGACAGAGACCCAACGCATGACATTTGATATTTCGAAGGATATCTACCGAATAAATGTAAATAATTCGGAATTGAACTACCGAATGAATTTGTAAACACATTTCCACCAAATTCTGTTCGGAAGTATACTGTCGAATATTTTGAAATAATTTGACAGTATACTTCCGAACAAGTTAAGAAATTTCGGTACACCAGTACCGAATGAAATTCGAAATCAGATCCTATTTTGCAGACACCCACTTTCAAAATCTCATTCTAATTTCTCTAAAATATCACATATCTGTGTAATTGGAAGGCCAAATATATATATTAATGCATTATACAACCCTAAACCTGAAAATTTCAGTGTTGACAGAGAGTGAGTAAGGGAGAGTAAGAGGGAGAAAGCAACCACCTAAAATTGCAGAGGAGGAATCGGCGGTGGAGGGGAGGACCGGCGACGGCGGGGAGGAACGGCGACGGCGGGGAGGACCGGCTACAGCGGGGAGGACCGGCGACTGGTGGCGTGTAGGCGGGGGTGGGGTCTGCGGGTAGGCAAGGGTGGGGTATACTGGTGGGGTGTTTGTTTGGGTGGGGTAGGTGGGTTTAGATAGTAAAAATGATGTATTTTGTGAAATTAGGGGTATTTATGTCATTTTAGGGTGGTTAACTCAGTAGAAATTAAAAAAATTATACAAGGGGGTGGTGAAATCAGCAAGGGTGGTCAACTCATCACAAAGTGGTGGTGTGCATAGCCCCCCCCCCCCCATTATCAAATTAAGGGTCAACCATTAATTTGGTAGATGCCGTCCTAAGGGTCAGTTTTCTTTTAGCAAAACCAACATTTGTGGTGTAATAAGATGTAGTGATTAAATTATTGGCCAAAGAAAAAATGTGAATGTTCGGCCTGTGGTATATCAAAGCAACAAATGGGTGTGGCCCAATGTACTTCTATTGGGCCCAATGCAATTAATATGGGGGCTTCTACTTAGAGGTGGAATTGGTTCGGTTACCGAAATAAAGGGGCACAATTGACCATTGAATCGATGACAATCAGAATGCCAAAATTGATATAGATCCCGATTTGACGAGTGTCAGTTGTACCAACTACTCCGGTCGGTATCGGTTCTAAGTGGGATAACCGACTTAGAATAAAAGGAGGAAGCTCGAATTAAGGTCGAGCTCAGCGGCCAGCGGCAGAGAACAAAAGCATGGAGAACTAGCTCTGCACTGCGACTATGTTTGGGCACGAGGCGAGCTGCGATGGTGTTGCATGTGGGCTGCTAGTTGGAGTGAGCTCGGTCATGGCACAACGTAGGTGTGAGCTCGGGGTAGCGCCATGTAGAGTGAGAGAGCAAGAGAGAGAGAGTTGGAAAGAGATTCAAAACAAAAAGAGAGAGAGAGAGAGAGAGAGAGAGAGAGGTGAAGAAGTAAATTGAAGGAAAATGAGTGTGTGAGGCACATACCATAATGAATTGGTTTATATAGCCTTATTTCCTTTTTTGGAGAAATTTTGTGTAGTTGTAACACACAATAAGTTTTCCCTTTTATGCGTCCAAAATTTTGATAGACCCTTTACCATGGGTAATGCATTCATTATAGGTAAAAATTTGACCATCCACCACTACAAAATAGCAATCAGACAACGGATTTTCACCGTTGTCTGAGTTTATAATTTACTGTCGTCTAATCGAGTGTTGTCTATTCATACCCCCAATAGACAACGGATAAAATCCGTTGTCCTGGTGCACCTACACAACGGTTATAGATGTACCACCGTTGTATATACAACCTTTAAAATCAATGATTTGGAGGATACCGTTGTTGAGTGCCAATTTAAACATCGGTTTATATTTAATAACCGATGTGTATATATATGTTAAACAACGGTTACCTTATGTAAATCATGAGTTTTACAACTATTTTAGATACAAACACGAGGTGAAATACCCATGAAGACAACGATTTATTGATAATAACCGTTGTGTAGGCTATTGAAAATAGGTATACTGCCATGTCTATAGGTCTTTCATACTACGGTGTTTACATGAAACCGTTGTATGAATGCATTAAAAACATCAGGTTTTAACCATATAACCGTTGTATATACTTATTTGGTACATCAGTTTTGAGTTAGAAACTGTTGTATGAAGGCATTTAGCACAATGGCTTTTTAAGGTTTGTATTGTATGCTTATGGATTAGACAATGGTTTCTGATATTGAACAATTGTAAGTTAAGGGTATAGACCACGCTTTTGATCGAAAAACTGTTGTATAATGTGCCTGTTTACATCTGTTTTAAGAAGCTCCCAATTGTCTTTGACCACAATGCAATTATAAACAAAGATGCACAATCTGATGAGATAGATTGTTTTGGTACAACCATTGTTCCAAATTGATTCCCTTCATAATTAACATTCCTAATAAATTATACATTTACAAAATACCATTTACAATAATAAAGAATTGAAATTTATAAAGTACCAAATAATATAAAATATTTCAAGGTAGTAATTGTATATATGCCTTAACCCAATTCCATTTACAAAACCAACCATGCCATACACAAAAACCCTCCATATATGCCTTTCCAAAATATCAAGCATCAATCTAATCTACCAAATTGCTGCCATATATCAAAAGTATTATCCAGCAAAGCTAGCCTATCAATCATTAATATCCCCAAGCTAATCTAACAAAGTAATCAATCATATATATACTCCAAGCTAGTCTAACTAAACACAAGGCCTACAAAATCAAGTCAAAAAGGTGTCATATATGCAATAATCCAACATTAGTCTACATATACTGCCCCACAAAGTTTGCCCATTTAGCCCGGACTTCATTGATATCTAGCTTCTTGGGTATAAGTGTTGTCCTTCCTCCGCTCCCACTGAAACAAGGCAAAAAATGGAGTACTAATTAACCCAAAATGCAGACAGTCCAGTAGAAAGAAAAAAAATAAAGAATATGCCCAATAAGGAAATATAATATATGATAAAATTAAAACTTCTACTCATTAATTGCTTCGCATAGAATGAACAACTTGTACCTGCATTGCAAGATATTGAGGACAATATCATTAGGATCAACTGCACATGACCATTCTGCACAACCCATGTCCTCTCTTCTTCCTCATTTCATAAACAAAAGCATCAATTTCCATTTCCCATATTGTTCAAAGGCACATAATAATCCTCCTACAATTGAGTAGGAAAATAAAGCAAATGAATTCTTTCACTTAACTAAAAAAATCAATAAAGCAATAAGAAACCATATCATTTCCAAAAAAGCAATAAAATAATGGAACTCACTGCCACAGCATGTTTTACCAAATTGCAAAATATTATAAGATGAAGAGATCATTCTCTAAAGCACACAGTAGTGAATGACTTATTAAAAAAAATGAGTCATTATATCCAAAAAATGAGTCATTATATCCAAAAGAATAAAAACAGTATATGAAGCAATATGGTTTCTTTACCTTCTTTACAATCTTGTTCACACTTTCTTTTTGCTTGATTCCCACTATAATGGCCAATAAGTTTGTTGATGACTTTGAGTTCTAAACAAAAGGAGTGCAGACTGCAGAGCATACATCAACATTCAAATCACAGTGAGCAGTAAAAAATTGCATTACTTACAACCCTATTCAGTGCATATCCACTGTAAATGCAGCTAAATGAGATTAAATTAAACCCAAGTATCAAATTCTCAGGCACCCTAAAAAGTTATATTATCACTACAATCAACATATAAATATTGGCTCACCTTTTTATGGGCCCCATAATTGTTGCAGTCTGCAGAAAATGTACTTCATCAGTAAGTAATTAAAATAACCAAAAAAATAGGTGCTAACAAAATCACATTACTTCTACATGGCTATTTGGCAAGGAAACATCATCGTTTAGTACTTGGATTTAACCAAAATTTAGACTTCTAAGCTGTACTCTGGGCTTGCAAAGCTACAATATTTGGGGGGGCAGAAAAAAAAAAAAAACAAAGTACAGATTACTTTGTAAAGCAACATGAAAATTTTACAAACAGTCGGAAATAAACCTATACAAAGAAGAATTACATGATCTTAGCTGCATTTGCAGTACATGTACAAATAATTTTGGGATAACTAAACAAAACCATCATAAAAATCCAGAGATTTAAGGTCTGATGGGTAAATAAAATTGGAGAAAAAAAAACAGAAATAAATAAAAATTGCAGATTACCTTCAAATGAGATCCTAGAGCAATCAACCTACACACAATCCGTTAAGAAACCAAATGATTCAACTGAAATCTGAAACCCAAAAACCAAACTAAGAAGCAAAATTATAGGCCTCGACCCTAGATGATATATTGATAATATTCCAGCATTAAACCTTCATGCATTCTCATTAATATATGCCCATAGTATACCCATAGAAAACAAGCATACATTTACAATCACTACAAGAAAACTGAGCAATGGCAACCTACTTTTTACCAACTCTTTTGGACACTAACCAACCATTTAGAGTTGCACAAGGGATTACCAACGCTGCAGCAACACTTAAGCCAAAGGATGCAGCAACAATGGCAGATTGATACTCACAAAGATGAAGGCAATTAAAGGACCTATATAAACTTGTTCTTACTTATCAATCATCTCATTTCCTGAAATAAGATGTACAATGCTAACAGTAAACATCTAAAAAAAAGAGAAATCATAAAGAAAGTTAGACCATTACAAAGAAACACATGCAAAAGAACTGAGCATGATTTTGGGGCTGTTTCTCTTGTTCTCCTTTTCTTCTTTTCTACTACATCTTCTTTGGGATTAAGTCTCAAAGAATGTTGAACAATTTAAATTCAGTTTTCGTATTGAATTCAGATACTCAGCCCAAAAAATTAACTTGAACATCTATATACTAAATAATGTCATTATGGAAATAAAAAGTCTGGTCATCGGGAGTGAGAGCAAACAGAGATGATTGGAGGGACACAATTATGCACCAATTTAACAAAGAAACATCACATCATCATTAACCATGAGGTGAGCTACCAGAGAGTACTACTTGATCAAACCTTGATCCCATGGAATGTGAATTATGATAGTGATGACTCTATCAATCTTTATGCCTTACCAGTTATTGAATCAACTAGTTGACTCTAAAACACTTGCTATGTGGTCTTATACACTATTATAATCCTTGATAATTTTGTATATTTACAGAATTTGAACAATGTGAAACTTAAGAGTAACAATGGCAAATTGATACTCACAAAGATGAAGGCAATTAAAGGACCTATGTAAACTTGTTCTTGCTTATCAATCATGCCATATCCTGAAGTAAGATGTACAATGCTAACATTAAATGGAAACACAAAGCTGTACTTGCTAAAAAAGTCACCCAAGACAAGTAAAGTCATCCAAGCCACCACCAACAAGAGCATGGTGCAAAGCACAAAGCTGTACCTGCTAAAAAAAGAAGGAAAACGATTATGGTAATCAGAAGAGGTAAAACCAGTTAAGAAAATCAAGAAAACATCACACTATTCAAGATGCAAAAAAAAAAAAAAAAAGCACAAATGATGGCATAATTACTTCAAGCTTTGCAGAATCTTGAATGTTGTTGACTTAGAATCTCGTTGTCAACAAACCCTGTTGCCAAAGCAATTTTGGCTTCTTCTTTGCCTACAAAAGAAGCATCAAACAATAAACATACTCTTATGTCATCCTCATCACTACATATATACCCAAAACTGAAATAAAATTCCTACTTCCTCTGCATATGCTTATCCCAAATAGAAATTAAAAACTGAAACCTTGCACAAATCATACCCCAAAACTGAAACCCAAAAATCAAAATAGAAATTTAAAAACTCATGATAGGATTTCCTTACCTCAAGCAAGCACAATCAACAGCCTATACCAAAAATATAAAATTAACACATAAAAACTACACAGAAAACTAAGTTAAAAACTGTTAAATAAAGAAAAGAATTGAGGAATAAGAAAACAACACCAAATATGGTGGTGACAGTAGGGCAGTGGGTCGCATCAGTTCCTGTAGAAACATTAAATGAAAATGAAAATTTTTATATTACAAACAAAAATAATAGAAACCCAAAGAACTAAAAAAAGAAAACAAAACACAAACCAGTATATATGCTCCTGTTGTTATAATATAACTGCAATAAATAATAAGTATATATGGATCTTAAAAAAAAGTTATTTTTAAATGGATCGCACTCAATCTAGGAAAATATCATAACAAGAGAAATAAGAAGCAACAAAAATGCTTACGCTGCCCATTGCACCCCATAGCTAGCAAATATTGAGGAAATGGGAGTCTCCGAATCTATGGCAGAAAAACATATTTACATCAAAATAAAAATTAAAAAGAGAACACCAAGTTTTTTTTATCTAACATCACACTCAAAACACGAACAGGGAACCCTTGTTAGGCAAATCAATTTTGTTTTTTCCAGACCATCATAGACCACAAAAGCCCCAAACACCCCAACTCTCTTATCCCTAAAATTGCAAAATCGATTTAAGTTTTGAAAACCCTAACCTGTCACAAGAAAGAACGCACCAAATAGAAGCTTCCTTCAAGCTCAGATCCACAATGCTCCATCTTTGGAGTTCCATTTTTACGCTTCAGAGAGAGGGAGGGAGGGAGGGAGAGGGAGATAGAGAGAGAAAAAGAGAGAGAGAGAGAGAGAGAGAGAGAGAGAGAGAGAGAGAGAGAGAGGAGAGCGAGAGCGAGCAAGAGAGAGAACAGAGGGTTGAGGGTTTTGTTTGGCGAGAAAGAGAGGGTGAGAACTAAGGGTGAGGGTCGAGCTTCAATAATAAGGAAATAAGAAGAAAGAGCAGATCGATGGACGGCGAAGATGGAGATCGAATGGGGGATGAGTATCTGAATGTAGGTGAAGTCTCATAGGGCTTTGACCAAATTAGACTTAATGCGCGAGGACTGTTCATTAGTGCGCCTCCGCTTTTGTACAAATACAAAGACCCGCAAATTCTTTATTTTCTTATAACTTACCCAATACAACAGTTTTGTCCAAAACTATTGTGTAATAATTTAAGAAAAATCTCAAGACTGAATACCATTGGATATTATATGTTCATATAACGGTTTTTACAAAACCGTTGTGTATTAAATTAAGATAACGGATAAAATACTAACCGTTGTCTATTGACTGTTGTCTATTTATATAATTATAGTGGTGATCGTAAGAAGCAAAAAAGGGTAACTGTTTTCATGATAAGTGTTTGGGCTAAATTTTAACATAGATATATTGGAATGGAATTAAGAGGATCAAAATCGGCTAGATTATCGTTTAGTTGGCCAAAATGATGCAATGACTTTAGTTCCGGCCAAAAACCAAACACTTAATTAATTAGTTCATGCTTTGATAAGTGAGGTTGGCTTGGGTTAAATAGAAGGTTGGGCTAGCTACTTTTGAAGGAAAATGGATCCAATCTAGCTATTGAAATAGGTTAAGGGTAACCTAAAATCTTATATAATATTATTATCAGCTAATTTTAGCATAAATATATTTATTGGGATAAGAAACTCCAAAGAGCTGGGTGGTCTAGTGGATAAGGCGCTGCTTAATTTCCTCTTAGTCTTGAGTTTGAATTGTAGGAAGGGCACTGAGTTTACCCTTTTTTTATTGAGAATATATATGGCCAGTTCGGTTCTATCGAATTGGCGGTTTGAATACTTCAAACTGTTGTCGAAACGAAAATCACCGGATCAGTTTCAAAGTCATACCAACCGAAAATAACTAGACCGACCGATTCGGTTCGGTCTGGTTTGAAAATCGATTTTCGGTTTGAAATTCTCACCCCTGCTTCTACTTATATCCCAAAATGCTTTTCGGACAATTTTAAATTAACTTTTACCCTTGAATAAAGTAAAATAAAAAATAAAAAAGCCTAGAAACTGAAACCCACACCACCAACCTTTACCTCCACTAGAGCCCCCTCCCATCTCTCATTCGCGTCACTTTGCTCTTTCCGTCGACAAACCCCTTCCCCCTTCTTTCTTTCTCCTCTATTCACTATTTCTCTCAATCTTTTTGTTTCTAGCTTCCTCCTCTTTCTCTTTCTTCATCTCATTAGAAATCACGGTTAAGGAGGCCAATAATTAGTCATATATAGTTTCTAGTGAAAAGGAAAATGAAAAAGAGAAAGAGGAGGGAGAAAGATGAGTAAAGAACTAGAGAGAGAGAGAGAGAGAGAGAGGCCGAAGATGTCGGTGAAAGGGGTTGGGTGGCTGGGGTAGAGGAGTGGGGGAGGGGAAGGGTTTGCAAATGAATTTTTTTTTTTTTTTTAAGTTTTGGGGTTATTTTACATAATTTGGACTTAATAACCCAAATAGTACGATCCATTATTTAGTTCAATTTCCCTTTTTTTAAGGCTCAAAATAAAAAATGGCATGATAAAAACATGATGATAGGATGATCCATTTTAATGAGTAGAGTGCTTGACACTTTTTTTTGTTGTTGTTGGAATTTCCTAGTTGATCACTAAATTTAAAAAACTTATCCAATTTTTAAGTTTACCAAGTTAATTAATTAAGAAACGGATTTAGGGGAGTGTCCTCAACTCAGATTTTAAAGGATTTTAAAATCCATAGAATCCATCAAAATCCAAGGGAATTGGCTGGAATTCTCATGAAATTTGTTATGTGTAAAAAAAATTAATCTAAATCTATCCAAATCCATTAAAATCCATCACTTAATGAAATAAAAGAGTTTTTGTAGACACTTGGATTTTATTGGAATTCATTAAAATCTGAGTTAAGGACACTTTGATTTCTTTAAAATCCATTAAAATCCTTACTGAAGACATCTAGATTTCATTAGACTTTTAAAATCCATTAAAATCCAAGTTAGGGACACCTGCTAAATTAAAATGAGTCAATAAATAAAATCAATACAATCAACCACAAAGTACACAAGAGATTTTTTGATGCGGAAAACCCTCTACTGGGTAAAAACTGTGGGACCTAGTCCCGATAAACAATGCACTATGATAACCTAAAAAGATACATCTAGTGACTCGATCTTCTAGAGAGTAAACTAACTTCACATTACTTGTAGCTCTTCAATCATAATGATTGCATGGAGATCGACCTTCTTGCCAACGTCGCTCCCAAACAATCTTGATTATCAAGCTTAACCTTTGATGGAGAATGAATGAATGTATATGATAGCTTGAGTAGATTCATAGGGAATAATCTATTCAAGCTATCTATACTTATGCATGATGAACTATATCCTATATGATTTGTGTATATGCAAAGAGCATATTCATATAATCAATGAAAAAACCTCATACTAAATCTTAATGCAAAACTTTTCAAAAGTGTATAATGTGTGTGAGCCAACTAGACTTATGAAAAAGCTAGTTACTTATATGAAACCAAAACTCTCTCTACGTAAGAAATAAGTCATAACCATTATATGGAAAGATATATTAGAATTGAAATAGGATTTAAAACCTTGAAAAACTCGGATTAGAAAAAGTCAAACTTTAGAAAAAAGTTCAGTCAATCCTACAAACTATAGAATCGATCCTACAAAGCATAAACTGACAAAAGTTCATAGGATGCTACAGATTTATCACCTAAACACAAGCTCCTATAGGATCGATCCTCTGGGAGGGCTTTTTCTTCTTCTTTTTTGAAAAATGTTTCACGCGTAAGATCGGTCCTTTCCCTTAAAAATTACTTTTTCAATGCTTTTTATCAACCTGTTCTTTTTCTAAAACAATCAAACGGCCAACAAAACAGTCAAATTAAGGTAAAACATAATGCATATGAATCTAACCACCTAGAATGAATGTAAGATCTTAAGTTACATTACCTTACCTAAAATAATTGAACATCGAAACTCACCTTTGAAAAACTCGCCAAACTTTAACCTTGATTAACATACTACACTTTAAACTTTTCTAGACACGATCTTGACCTCTTTGACCCAATAACTCTAACCTATCTAGAAATTGCTAATTTACAAATATTACATTTACAGTTGTTTACAATATAGTTATTAATTGACAATAGCAACTATTGTCACTGTGGAATAGTGACTACCAAAAGATCGCATAAAAGTAATACTTATAGATATACTTTCAGTCTTTTTCTTACATAAAATATAAAAGTAATAAACCAATATTTGTTGCAGCATAAAATTGCCACCTAGGTGATAATTGGCCTCAATAACCTACAAAAAAGACAAAAGAAAGCGCTTGGAGGTGAGGGTCACTAGCGTGGTGCCGGTCAAGAGCCATCCGACGGTCAAGTAAGCAAAGTGTTTGAATAAACCCCAAGTAGTAAGTTTGGAGTTGGGGAATGCATACCCTGGCTTGACCATATAAGAGATTATTTTAGAAGTCTAGAGAAAGCCGCTCGCCCTTAGGGCTATAAAGCTTGCTAAGTTTGTAGTCATCGAGGAGTATACTCCAAGTAGAAGTGAACTTATATACTTGAATCCTTGTTTGGGAGAATTCACGACACCTTCTTGTTTTTCTTTGAGGAGTTAAAGTCCAAATAGAAGTAGATAACAAGTTTGACGACTCCTAGAGGCGTAAATATATTTAAAGGGCTTTATAGGCCTTGGGCCCTATATTTTCTCCACTTTATCCTTGGTGTGATGAGCTCCACACTCAATTGGTGATGGTTAGCTCCTCCGGCAAATATTAGGCGAGATGAAACAACTAAATTTGTTTTACAAGTTAAAACCAAATAATATATTTAGAAGAACTATAATACATTAAATGAATTGGTTGAGTGTCTATCTTACTTATTTTGTAGTATGGGTCAATGCCCATGTTACATTCATATAGAGTCAAATATCTTCGCTTTTTTATACTTTTGTTTTGCGGAGTTCACGTTACAATTTGGTAGTATTAGCCTTAGAGTATATGTCTTATGTCCTGAACTTTGTGTCACCCTTGGATAAGGATCCTTTTGAGTGATGACTCACGTTTTATACTGCTGCGGTGGACTGTATCCTTAAGCCATGAGGCTATGCAAACCACCCTTTTGTGCTGAGTTGACCACCCTAATAAATTTTTTTCAACTTTTTTCCTATTTTACCCTTTATTGTAAAAACATGATAAAATCACCCAGATCCATTCGGTGGTCATCTACCGAAATATCCACCAATGTTCGGCAGATAAGTGTCGAATAAATACAAATATTTCGACAGATAACGGTCGAATGCCTTTTTCATTTCCATTCGGTAGTTATCCACCGAATAATCCACCAATGTTCAGCAGATAACTGTCGAATAACCATAAATATTTCGGTAGATAACTGTCGAATGACCCAACGAACAAAATTAAAATTTTTTTACTTTAAGGGTAAAGTTGGAATTTTGAAATAGGGTGGTCAACTTAGCAATTTAGGGTGGTCTGAATAGCATTGGCCTTAAGCCATATATACATGTGGAAAAGAGTTGTGGGCTTATTCTCTTGCCAACCTGAGCTTTGGGCTGCCAATGGGCTTTGCATATATTTAGTTCCTCCTCTCCTTCTGTAACTGTGGTACGAGGACTTATTAGGCATGACTAGGCTCATGTCCATGCTGATGAATTTTTTTCTGCGTTTTGGACTGCTTAAGCCCGTCATAAAGGAAAAAAAAAAAAAAAAAAAAAAAAAAAAAAAAAAACCAAAGAAAGGTAGCATGTCCTNCAAGTCATCTTCAACATTTGTAAAGGGTATAATCGGCTATAAATTTTGCAAGAAAGTAAATTTATTAATTCATTAATTCGTTAAAAAAGTAAATTCATTAATTCATTAATTAATCAAGAAGACACTTTAGGATCAAACTGAATTTAAGGATCAAACACAGTACTTCTGAGGTCTCTAAGACACAAATTTAGAGGCCTTAGGTGAATGGTATACTGGGCTGTGAATCTTTACAATACATGTAGATTAGTGACCACTCCATGAGATTACCCAAACAAAGGGATAATTTTTTAATTTTAAATTTATTTTCTCTTTTTGTACAAGCTACTTTGAATGATGCATGTATCCCTAATCCCTGCCTATGCGGCTATGCCTACTTGGGATGCCTGATAATATTCTTTAGGACAGCAGTTATGAGATCGCTACCAATTTGTACAGCACCGTGCATAACTTATCGGCCTGAAATCTGAGGCATATTTCGGTTCATTCAGTTTTGGAATAAACGCAATTAAGATGTGGTTAACACTAGCAACACTTCCATCTCACATCATTCCCTACAACATCCCAGTACTTTTGGTAAAACAAGGCTGGCATTAATTCCTTCATATCCAGGAGACTTTCTTGGGTACATATGCTTTAATTAAAGAAGCTTCAATATATGCCCACATGAAAGGCTGTAGAAGCATGTTCTTAATGTTTTGAGCACAAATGAAATTGTACTCAATGGTTGAATTTAATACAATACGCTAATCAGTTATTATTTTTAGCATTTAAACATTTAATCCAACGGTTGTTATACATTGCCCCTCATAATTGCTCAAAATTTGTCACTCGTTTAAACAACTCTGCATAGCTTGTGTGGATTAGAAAATTCAAAGGTAAATATATTGACCGACATCTATGAGAAGTTTCAATTACGAGTAGAATTAATGTCTTGTAGTGATGCTTATGAGAGGGAGATGCTTCAACTTTTTGGCCGCATTGTTTTGCGCATTTATTTCATTTCAAGTTAATTTATGATAGATATCTAACAATACACGACCATGCATGTAACATCAACACCTAATTGTTGGCATTATTAGTTCCATCCCAATAAAAAAACACAACCATGAGAGAGAGAGAGAGAGAGAGAGAGAGAGAGAGAGAGAGAGAGAGAGAGAGAGAGAGAGAGAGAGAGAGAGGAGAGAGAGAGAGAGAGAGAGAGAGAGAGTATGTACCCCACGATCTATTTGAGATCTTATCAGAATGCATAATGTAGCAGGTTCAGGTACCCACTGGACCAATTTCCTTCACACACGCACTCATAAGGGTCACTACTACTAGGACTACTAGTCTAATTAGTTTGACAAGAGTAGGACCACCACCTGCTATCAAGTCATCCACACCACACCACACCCACACCCACAAATCACAAAATGATAATTTCATCATCAATCACTAGTCCACCATTTCTTCCAAAACCCACTTCTTCAAGTCTGCCTAGCTATAAATGAAGTATATATATTAGACTTTAAAGGGTTTTAGAATTAGGAATGGAATTGAAATCTCATCAGTATCCAGCTGCTTCAAACATGAAGAAAGTTTGGAGCAGGAAAGACCAAAATGGTCATGACTCCCATCCTACCCAGAAGCTTGAACGTGAAGATCATCATCAAAAACATAATAATCAAAGTAGTGCTATGTCGGCGGCGGCTGAGGATCTGAATTTAAGGAACCTTTCCAAGCTTATCCTTCCTCCTTTGGGTGCTTCAAGCTACAACCAAACTCAAATAAACTCAAAAGCCTGGATAATCTCTCCCATGGATTCAAGATACAGGTACACTTATATAATTAATCACAAGAAAACTAATTAAGGCCCAGTAATTAACTACCATACTTATATCCTAATTTCTTGTACGTGACCATGGAAATGGGCAAAGTCCTCATCTTTCTTTCTTTCTTTCTTTTTTGGCTGAACATGCCCATGAAATCCTAGATCTTTGTTTGTACAAATTTACATACCATATGAATGTAGTGGTTGGGCACACGCACTAGTACTTTTGGAGGAATAATGCACATCTTATCATATATGTGACATATATGATCTCTTGTTTGAACCTAGCTAAATCCCACATTTAGAAATAATTTTACCTATCAACGGTTTTAATTTATGAATGATTTTCGTATTTATATACGGGTTATCCACGTATGGTCCGTGTGAAAACTTATACAGCAAATTGATATGCAATTTTGTATAGAATCGTGCAATTTAATATGGTCAAGGAAAGACGGTGCTCACTATGTACCTTGTTATTGTAGAGGCTGAAACATTCTTGTGTATAAATATATATAAAATTATCGTATATGATTCTATGCAATTTATAATATAACTTGTTGGTGTTATGAGATTTATGCAATTTATACTATATGTGAATGAGCCACTTGTAAATATGAGATTTTTTGTTTAATTTATAATCTATACTAATATAACGTGTTGGTATTATGTACATAATTATATATCCTCGTATGCATGCATGCTTAATTATACTTACTGATGGAGCACATGAACGGTACAAATCTATAAATATATATATGTGGGTAGATACAGAAAATGCTTTTTTAAGCTAATTAATTAATTAATTAAATACTTTTACCTCGATTCTTTAGGGAAAAGGGTTTTTAAAATAATTGAGATATATTGATATATATGATTTATGTATGTATGTATGTATGAATGTGTGCGTGCAGGTGTTGGGAGACATTTATGGTGGTTTTGGTGGCTTACTCGGCATGGGTTTACCCTTTTGAGGCTGCATTTCTCCACTCCCAAACAAGCAAGCCACTATGTGCAGCAGACAACATCGTTGATCTATTTTTTGCCATTGATATCATCTTGACTTTCTTCGTTGCATATATCGATCCAAGAACTCAGTTACTTGTTTTTGACTCCAAAAGAATCGCTCTAAGGTTAGTTCAATTCCATGTTTGGCTAGCTTTCACTTAATGAAATTTTTCTGAATGTGACCGTAATGTTATGTGGCATATTAAGGTGATATCATTAATTTACTTAAATTATATTACATGTCTAATTTAAAAAAATAATGTTTAGAGTTTGGAGTTTTACATATTAATGATTGGTTGTATATGTGTTATAATTTTAATAAGAGGAAATTACAGATTTAGTCCACTTTATTTTATAGCTAATTCAATTTTAGTTCACGATTTTTTTATTGAACAAGTTGAACAATTAGTGAACCAAAATAGAACTTAAAAAAGATTGTGAACCAAATTTGTAATTATTGGTAAATATTGGTAAGGTGATGCATTATTAATTAATACATAGTCCCTTAATAATGCATATGTTATATGTTACCTAAATAATTATATGTTACCAATTTATACCTAGTCCCTTAATTATTTAGGTTTTTTTTATCACAAATAGTCCCTTAATTTTTGTCAAAACATCAATTTGGTTCCTAAAGTGCATTTTCATTCAATACATCCCTCATCTTTGCCACCGAACATCAATTTGGTCCTTAGACACACTTTGAAAATTCGCCAAAGATAGCTCAGGATATGAAAAAATTCTCTAAAAATTCTCTGAAAATTTTTATGGACTCGTCTTGACTACTACTATTTTTATATGAGGTCAAATTATCAAATTGACGTTTAGTATTTTCCAGAAAATTCGGAGAATTAGTTTGGAATTCCGAATTTTTCATAAAACCAATTTGATAATTTGACCTCATATAAAAATAGTAATAGTCAAGACGAGTCCGTAGGAATTTTCAGGGAATTATTTTGTATCCCGAGCTATTTTTGGCGAATTTTCAAAATGTATATAGGAACCAAATTGATGTTTGATGACAAAAATGAATGATGAAATTGATTAAAGCTGCACTTTAGAGACCAATTTGATATTTGAGTGAAAGTAGATTGACTATTGATGATAAAAAGCCAATTATTTAATAACTTATACAAAAATGGTTTAAACCTAACTCGCTAACAAGTTAATACAAAACTAACCATCCTATTAGGCCCATCGCACAATGTAATATCAAAATTCAAAGTCATTTAGCCATTTAATATTAATAACAACTATTTATATGTTTTTATCGAAAATAGTGATTGTCTATGATTTCCAATTTAGTTAATTTTTTACAATAATAATTTTTGAAATATGTTTTTAAAAATGGACGGTTTGGATTATGAGATTAGTTATGTGGTGAGCCCAAAAACATGATTAGTTTCATATTAACTTTCTAACCAGTTAGCTCTATAGCACTTCCCATAAATTACATATACATATATACATGCTCCTTCTATTGAGGTATACCTCAACTTATTTATATTGAGGTATACCCTATTGGGGCCCACACGAGTCGTTTTGTGTCGATCCGAACCATTCAATTTTTACATCTCCATTGATAGATCATCCTTGCAAAAAATTAGCCAAATCGGAAATCATTTGCCTATCTAACTTTGATTAAACAAATGAACGGTTTCATCGAAAATATTTGGTTCGTTCATTTGTTTTATCAAAGTTAGATAGGCAAATGATTTCCGATTTGGCTAATTTGTTGCAAGGATGATCTATCAATGGAGATGTAAAAATTGAACGATTCAGATCGACACAAAACGACTCGTGTGGGCCCCAATAGGGTATACCTTAATATAAATAAGTTGAGGTATACCTCAATATACCTCAATATACCTCAACTTATTTATATTGAGGTATACCTTATTGGGGCCCACACGAGTCGTTTTGTGTCGATCTGAACCGTTCAATTTTTACATCTTCATTGATAGATCATCCTTGCAACAAATTAGCCAAATCGGAAATTATTTGCCTATCTAACTTTGATAAAACAAATGAACGGTTTCATCGAAAATATATATATATTTATATTATAGTTCCAAAAGAAATATTATGAATTAATGGTCTTAAAAATATTATAATATATATTTATTTATATAAGTTCATAAACTCGGTTGTACTATACAAGAACCATAATTTTTAAGGGGTAACTAAAGACCACAAATATTCTGCGAATGAGCAATAGACAACAATTGATTCATTAAAAAAAGACCACAAATATTCTAACTATAAATATGAAAATATTTCCCATATATAAAGAAAGAAAACAAAACAAAATAAAGAATCTGAAAATATTTGCATATGAATAATTCTGAAATTTTCATAGTGTTATAAACACTTTAAAATCATTCAAACTACTTTTTGAATTAAACAATAGTGTGTTTCTGCATAAAGGGCGATAAAGTTTTTTTTTTTTTTTTGGTTATTGATCAAATAAGAGTGAATAAATTTCAAAACTCATGCTATTCTGGATTCTTTTCTCAAATAAAGTGAAACTTTTTTAAAAGAATATGAACTTTTACTGTTGAACGTACAACTTTGTTGTTTTTTTTTGGGCCACTTATTGAACAACTTTGTTTGATTATGAGGGAAATCGATATTTATCACATTCATAATTGCGATGATATTTCTCACTTTAGTTACGGAAAAGGCCAAAGTGGAGAGGATATAAGTATATGACAATATGTCATGGCATGACTCATTTGATGAGAATGACATCTCAAAGCTTTTTTGTTCAGTTTTTATATTATAAGCTTTATGCCCCACCACCACATGGTCATGATTGTAATTAATTAATAATTTTTTTTGGCCAAGAATGATTGTAATTTACTTTATATAGTGACATATTACAAAACTATATAAATAGTGACAAATATCACTTCAAAAAAAAAAAAAATTAACTTCCAAATTCATCACCACCCTCCACCTAATTACACTATTACTGGTAGGATATGTGATTACCGCAGTATGCCATTTTTATCTTAACTCCTTAATTTTAAGCCTCCCAATTACATAAAAAATTTGTCTAAACCCTTCACCATTTAGAAAATCTTTCAAAATCCTCTAAATTTGTAATTCCTTTTTAACCCTCCTCTTATACATGTTGAAACTAAAAATATAATGGGGTTGATGATGATGTGATAGGTACCTTTCGACATGGTTTTTTATGGATTTGGCGTCCACCTTCCCATTTGAGGCACTAGGCAAAACTAAATTGGGTCTTTCTTATTCTCTCTTCGGATTGCTCCGATTTTGGCGACTTAGACGGGCTAAGCAACTCTTCACAAGGTTTGTAATTTGATACTGTCTTGTATACTATTGAGGAGAATCAAATTTTAAATTTATTATAAATCTAACTCATTATTCCAACTGCTCTCACCACTTTGGGACTAATACCAAAAACTTTGTAATTTAATGTTTATATGAAGACCCGAGCCTCAAATATATATTTATGACTCATACATTATCTTGGTGATTAATATTTTCTTTGGCAGACTTGAGAAGGACATCCGGTTTAGCTACTTTTGGGTTAGATGCGCTAGGCTTTTATCAGTAAGTAAAACTTTTCACCTATAATATTATGTTACTCTTCTTCATGTGAATTACTCTACCAAAATTTTCAAGCACTTGAAATTAAGGTGCTTAATTTAATAGGAAAATTATCTTGTTTTAATCCATTTGATGAAAATCTAATGGTGTTGAAAACACAAGTAATAACCCTAGCTAGAAACATGTTTAAGCACTTGACAATATATAGGTACTTTTTTTTGCCATGGCAGTAGGTACTTTAATAGAATAATCTTTGCATTTTAAGCCGTTCGATATTTTATCTAACAGTAAAAACAACAAGAGCTTAAAATATGTATGTTAATGAGATATTTCTATTAATTTGGATTTTCATCAATGGTTTCGAGCATGATAAGTTTTCTATTAAATTAGGACACACACTTAAGTATTACAAATTTGTCTAAATTTTGTTTCATAAAGAATATTTCTCTAAATTGTTTCACATCTTAAGAGTCATAATTATGTTAAAAATAAGAAAGAAAAATTGAATTCAATTTTTTTTTTTTGAATTTAAAGGAAAATGACCACTTTACTGTATTTTTTTTCAACTAGATTATATTTTTTCAATCAAATTCTAGTAATTAGACTTCATATATAACGAATGACAAATTTTTAAAAAGCATGCAATTAGTTAGAAAGAAATGTCACTAGAACTTCAAATCTAAGACCCCACTGTAAAGAAAATCTAACTATAGGGACCAAAATGGTCATTTTTCATAAATTGAATTTGTGAAGAATTTTGATCCTACGTACAATTCAATATGAAAAAATTATTGGGTATAACCGATATACGACAAATTCAAATTGTTGAAGATGAGAAGTTGTAAAATGGACATACGCAGGTGACACTGTTTTCAGTACATTGTGCTGGGTGCCTCTACTACCTGCTAGCAGACCGATATCCACACGAAGGGAAGACATGGATTGGAGCTGTGATTCCAAATTTCAGAGAGACAAGCCTGTGGATCCGATACATCTCAGCCCTCTATTGGTCGATGACCACCATGACCACCGTTGGTTATGGAGACATGCATGCAGTCAACACCATGGAAATGATCTTCATCATTTTCTACATGCTATTCAACCTTGGCCTAACTGCTTACCTAATTGGAAACATGACAAACTTAGTTGTTGAAGGCACTCGTCGTACCATGGAATTTGTAAGTAATATTCATTACAAGTTTCATATAATTTGTTCTTTAATAAAATCAGCTTGAAATTCTTTATTTGATTAATGCCAAATTACACTAACCAGCTTATTTAAGTTTTCATTTTTTTTTAGTTTTATCCTTGTAGCTACCGAATGTTTGCACTGTTGGTCCAAGTTGTTAGATTGGTTGATTTTTTTTTCAGCAATTTTAGTGCAGGTGTGGGAGAAAAAATGTAGTGTTTTCGATGCTTCAAAATCAGTTTGAAGGTCAGTAAGATTTCAGACTATCGAAAAAACCTAAAGTGCTCTCACACATGATAGGAAACTTGACTAACAAGTCAATGAATTTGACTACTTGGACCAACAGTGTAAACGTTTGGTACAAAAATGGAAAATGAGAAAACTGTGGGACCAAAAGTGTAATTTTGAGATTAATGAATTTACATAGCTATTTGAATGATTCTTATTTTATACATGGTACAGAGAAATAGCATTGAAGCAGCATCAAATTTTGTGTGCCGCAATCACTTGCCTCCAAGGTTGAAAGACCAAATATTGGCTTATATTTGTTTGAGATTCAAGGCTGAGAGCTTGAACCAGCAGCAGATAATTGAACAGCTACCCAAATCTATTTGCAAAAGCATCTGCCAACATTTATTTTTTCCAACAGTAGAGAAAGTTTATCTTTTCAATGGTGTCTCAAGGGAAATACTTCTACTTCTGGTAGGGTTACACTTTTTCATGCCAGTTGAAATCGAAATTAATATCACAGTCATATTAAGAAAAAGACCAATAGCTGCTTAGAATTAAGTCTTGCATCATTTTTCAAATGAGCGATTATTGGTAATGTGCTATATTGGATGCACAATTTTCCTGATAAAGTAGTTGGACTACAAATGCTTGAAACTCCAATGATTCCAAGACCATAACATGTGATGCAATCATGCAAATGCCAAATAAAATAAAATAACATGTTGGTTAGATTTCAAAACCTCTGTCTCCTAACAATACAATCAAATTGATGACCAGGTTGCAAACATGAAGGCAGAGTACATACCACCTAGAGAAGATGTTGTAATGCAAAACGAAGCGCCGGATGATGTGTACATCATTGTTTCTGGAGAAGTGGAAATAATTGACTGTGAGATGGAGAAAGAGATAGTTGTTGGGACTCTGCAATCTGGAGATATGTTTGGAGAAGTTGGTGCACTTTGTTGTAGGCCTCAAAGCTATACGTATAGAACCAAAACACTTTCACAGCTCTTGAGGCTCAAAACCAGTACTCTAATAGAAGCAATGTAGACCAAACAGGAAGACAAAGTACAAATGCTTAAAAACTTCAAACATGTTGGTGGACATGGTACCAAAGTTAGTTATTTTTTTTTTGGTGTAATAATGGTTATGGTTTCTTTCTTTCTTTCTTTGTTTTTTCTTTAACAGAAAAAAAAAATGGAAAGGAATTACTTAAGGTATATGTTGCATTGCAGCATCACAAAAAGCTCAGGGATTTGAGAATTGGAGAAATAATGGTTGAGAGTGGGGAAGAAGAGCGTGACCCAAGCATGGCATTCAACTTGTTGAGTGCTGCCAGCAAAGGCAATGCTGCTCTACTTAAGGAGCTGCTCAAGGCAAAGTTGGATCCTGACATTGGAGACTCCAAAGGAAGAACTCCTTTGGTATGTCTTTTGTAGCCTCAACTATTTAGATTGTTTGTTAATGTCAGTCAAACAAAGAAAAGAAAAACAAAAAATCCATCAGAACATATTGATTGAGCAAACAATTTTCTTTTACTCTATTAAAATATGAACTAGTTCATCATTGTGACACAAGAATCTGCTTCAATTTTCACCATTCTTTTAGGATGAATGCAGTACAGGATATCAGAATTTTTGTTCTTCCTAAATGTAGGGTCTCTTATTAGCCTCTGCTTAGGCGACTATCATCCATTTATATCTAAAATAGATGTTAAAGCTTAAACTTGATCAATATTTTGACGAGGTTCCTAAGTAGTGAGTCTGAATTCTTCAAATTTGGTACTTACACTGCCATTATTCTATTAATGTAAGTATCAAGATCTTAAAAGTTAAAACAAATGAGCTTATCTGGGAACTGCAATAACTAAAACAGATAACATTATAACAATACGAGGGCGAGTTTGAATTAATTGTTTCTTTATAATGCATCAGCACATAGCAACATCAAATGGGCATGAAGAATGTGTAATGGTACTCCTCAAGTATGCTTGTAACATACATGTAAGAGGTAATTGATAATATACCATTCTTAATTTCTTATGCTTTACAGTGTATATGTTACTTCATCCCCAAGAATAAAACCATCTCCTTGCTACTTCCCTATTCTTAGACTCATCACCTTATAATATGTACATGGCAGACATAAATGGTAACACAGCATTATGGGATGCTATTGCATCAAAGCACCATTCTATATTCCGGATTCTCTACTACTTCGCCGCAATTTCTGATCCATACACCTCTGGTGATCTTCTATGCACGGCTGCGAAAAGAAATGATCTGACCATGATGAAGGAACTCTTGAAGCATGAATTAAATGTTGACTCACAGGATAGCCATGGGAAAACAGCAGTACAAATAGCTATGGAAGAAAACAATGTAGACATGGTAAATTTGCTAGTGATGAATGGAGCAGATGTCACAAACACACATGACTACTTATTCCCTTCGCAAACTTTGAGCGAAATGCTGCAAAAACGAGAGGTTGGACACCGGATTACAGTGCCGGACACTACACAGGATGAAGTGCTTTTGGTGAGGCATGATGGAGAGAAAAATGCAGATTTGAAAAAGTCCAATGGAGTAAATATTCCAAGAGTGAGCATATATAGAGGCCATCCTGTAGTAAGGAGAAAGACCTGTTGCATGGAAGCTGGGAGGCTAATTAGATTGCCTAATTCACTAGATGAGCTCAAAACCATTGCAGGTACATTTTCTCGAGGGTATTAATTGCAAAAATATTTGAAGTTTTTCAAAGTCAAAGACACCTAGCAGGACATAAATAACATCTACAGGCTTAAATCTTTACACAAATGAATACATATTTGAAAAAAATGCAATAATTAAGAAATTCTAATTTGTTTTTGATCATTTGAATTAAACAGGTGACAAATTTGGATTTGATTCAAGAAATGTAATGGTAACAGATGAAGAAGGAGCAGAAATCGACTCCATTGAAGTGATTAGAGATAATGACAAGCTTTTCATAGTTGAAGACCCAAAGGTTGATTAATCCTCAACCTGCTGAGTGGAAAATGATGGTGGGTTATACTTGAGAAAAAATATATTATAGGTGTAATTTATCCTATTTTACTATTAACAATATATGATAAATATTAAAAAAGAGATGTAAACACAAAACTAAGCATAGTTTTGATTGGTTAAGTTTTCTATTTGAGTGCATGAGGTTGGGGTTCAAAACTTCAAAACCTCCCAACTACACTTTGGTCTTAGTTTACACGATTTCATAAGAATATTGACATGTTGGTCACCGAAGGTTGCAACCAACGCCGAGGACAGAGGTGAAGAACTGTGGCGTGCGGCAAACCAGCGTTGTGGAAGGTGGCAACAGATGGAGTGTTGGACCTGTGCGGATTTTATTAACGGAGCCCCCTTAAACAATCTCACATAAAAAGTTTTATAAAAAAATTACATATAATCACAATAAAGGTAAATTTGATAGCTAAAGTTTATAATTAAGTCACAACATTATCATCGTCTTGTAAAATAATCATCAATTCACAAAATAATCATGGGAAAATTTTTCAAACAAGACACCTATGTACTTTGGAGTCAATCTTAGTTTAGGACACCAGTTTGAGTTTGTATTAGTGTAGAACACATATTTAGAATTTGTGTTAGTTTGAGACAATCCGTCAACTCCGTTAACTTTTCCGTCCATATAAGGGATAATTTGCTCATTTTATATTTTTAAAACAAATAAAAACTAAAAACTAAAAAAAAAAAAAAAAGCAAAAAAAGTTACTACTAAAAAACTAAAAAGATTAATACTAAAAATATTTAAAACTAATTTTTTTAGAATTACAAAAGATTAAAACTAAACAACATTAAAACTGAAAATTTTAAAATTGAAATAAAAAAATAAAAAA
>QANW01000494.1:858964-879501 GCA_003254865.1 Dryas drummondii
TTTTTTTTTTTTTTTTTGCTTTTTTTGTTATTAGTTTTAATCTATTTTAAATTAATTTTTAGTTTTAAACTTTTTAATGATCATTTTATCCTCAAAAATTTTATTTTTTTATTTTTTTAGGTAGTAACCTTTGTTTTTTAGTTTTTTTCTTTTTTCTTTAATTTTTATTTGTTTTAAAAATATGAAATAACCAAATTATCTTTTATTTGGACGAAAAAGTTAACGGAGTTGACGAATTGTCCCAAACTAACACAAATCCTAAATATGTGTTCTACACTAACACAAACCCAAACTGGTATCCTAAACTAAAATTAATCCCAAAATAGGTGTCCTGTTAGAAAATTTTTCCCAATAATCATCAACTAACTCAACCTTACCAACTAGATAGACCAAAACCAAACCTCCAACATTCTTTGGCAATCCCATTGATCGATTAACAAAATCATCAGAGTCTCATATAAAGATTGATCTTCTTGCAGCTAACTGCATGTCGGCATAATTGACTAAACGACAGTAAAAGTTTCTTGTCTTCGTTGTTTGTCTAAGTAGTTTTATTTTATTTTTTCATTTTTTATTTAAAAAAATATACAGTAAAACCTCTATAAATGAATGTTGAATAAATTAAATTAATAATCTCGGTTAAATAATAAAATTTTTCGGTTGCAACTCGGGGCTAGTGTACTAAAATAATAATCTGGCTAAATGCTGTTTACACCCGAATTTAGCAGACTGGGCCAATGAAATGGCCAAAGCCCAGTCAGAATTACCAATTAATAAACAGTGTGGCCCAACACGAGAAAGTGGCCCAAAAACAGACCAAGAGGGACATTTCAGTCATATTACTCAAAGACCCCCTCAAATAAAATCACAGCAAGAAGCAAAATTCATTTCTGTTTGAATTTGCTGAAGTCGGCGCGATCATCAAGCGACACCAGCATCATTACTTTGATATTTATGCGAGTGGGAAAATAGTAGCCGAGCATGCGTGAAGACCGAAGAGTCCGGCTTGGCGAGCGCTCGGTGGCGCCGCAGAGGGCTCGGTGTGCCACGACGAGGGATCGGCCAGGACGTCGAGCCCTCGGCGTCTCCTATTTTCTGAACTTCCCATTCTCTCTCCTCTCCTGATTGGTCCGTTGCTTTTAATATTCAGTTGAAACACTGTTCTTCTTTAACATTTCAACCAGCAGACTGCCTATATAAGAAGCATTCGACAGACAGAAGCAGCCATCCACGATCAAAACAAAGACCCAGAGTCTTCAAGCCTAAGGGCTCACATGTTACCTCACTGATATTCTCAAGCTCAAGCTCAAGCAATCTCTCTCTCTCAAGCAATTCTCTTCTTCCTCTGCCAAACACTCTCTCAGCAAGCAAGAAATTTCTCTCTCTAGCAATCCTCACTCTTCCTCTGCCAAACACTCTCAGTAAGTAAACAAATCTCACTTTCTCTCAGCAAACAAATCTCTCACTGCAACCTCTTTTCTCTCTCTCTCTCTCTCTCTCTCACAAACACTTTCTTCCTCTGCCAAGCTCTCACAAACAAATCTCTCTCCCTCACTGATACGCACAAACATACAGTTAGACACAATTTCCTGTTGCCTCAACCAACAAAACATCCTCTCTGCCCCTCAGTCTCAAACTCACAAAAATGCAGACAGTGCAATCTTACCAAATATTTTGCCTAGTCCTGAGTTCATCACTTTTGCAAATAGCTCCCATTAAGCTATTCATATTTTTCAAGTTAATTCAAGCAAGTACTTGTATTATCTTTTTATTAGCTCTGCCAGGGTACAACTGTCTTGGTATGATTGTTTTATGAAAGTGTGTCTTTATACATTTGTCATAAACACTTTATTTGTACTTTCATAATTTAAATAAGCACTTTATGATGATAGCGTATTTTTATACCTTCATCACAAATATTTTGTTTATCTTTCGCAGTTAAATATTTATGATAATAACGTATTTTTATACCTTCATCATAAATATTTAGTTTACATTTACGCACTTTAATTAATGTTGTGTGAGTTTTACATTTAAAGCAGAGTGAGTTTATTTTATGTATTTAAATTGTGATTTTCCTTATTATTGATAATATTTGGATATTATCGAACAAGGACGGTTTACCGCTAACGTTCATGATATCTATCTATTATTAATAATTGTGAATTCCCTTATATATATAATAATTGCTAACATAAAAAGTCCTTGTAGAGCAAGGCATAAAAAAGAACTCAGGCCGAGAAGTTGTTTCTCGATCGGTCGTACAATCATCTGATCAGAAATCAGAATATGGCGCGCAAACCAATACTAATTTAATAGACGACATCATCCACACCAAACTTGACAAAACGGCCTTTGGGTCGACCCGAGTAGGACTTATTGAAGTTTCACTTCAACAAAGAAGGACTTCGTGCCAAATTCTTCAAATTCTCTCGAGGAGTGAGATTGGTCCCACAACCATACCAAATTTTGTGCTCACCACATAATTTGGCACGTCTGGTGGGACTTATTGAATTTTCACTTGAACAAAGAAGGACTTCGTGCCAATTTCTCCAAATTCTCTCGAGGAGTAAGACTGGTCCCATGACCATACCAAATTTTGTGCTCACCACATAATTTGGCACGCTTGGTAGGTTTATTGAAGGAAGGAAAAAAATTAATTGACCGTGATAAAAAAGATTCTATATCAGGCCAACCTGAACTTGACGAAGAGGCTACCTTGCCTCAGTTTGATGTTGACATGGAGCCAATCTTTGACTCCTATGATGATGATGAGCCCATCCTCGATTCTGCTATGCTCGGGGGGCTATATTCAATTATCAATATTGTGGAGGAAGGCATCACTTCTCCAACGTATTAATATTGGGCCATCACAACCTCAATTTATCTGAAAGGATAAAATTAAGATTGGCCATGAAGACGTGAGCGCTATGCCGTACAAGTCAACCGTAAAGTTGACATGGTCAAGAAAGACCAAAACTCAGCCTCGCATGAAGACGCCATGAAAATTGGCATGATAGCGGGAGATGAAGCAACTTGGAGGAACCGATATCGGTTAAAATCGACAGATTTTCAGTCAATGATTGTTAAATCCAATCTACTTGGGGGGCTAAGTGCAAACACGGCCAAAATGGCCGGATAATGAAATGTTTTCTATAGGCCATGGGTGTAAAAAGAGAAAGCTCAAAATAGAAAAAAAAGAGGGCCCAAATAAAGAGAGAGAAAAGTTGGGCTGAAGAAACTTAGCCCAGATTGTCGCCCAGCCCGTTTCAAGCCCCCTTCCTCACCAAGCCATTAGCGCCAACACTGATCGCTCGACAAGGCTTGGTGAGCCCTCGGTGGCTTTTGGTGAGCGCTTGGCGCTGCTTTTCCTTGTTAAAAGCAAGGCGAGGCCTCGGGTTTCTGCAGAAACCCCTTCTTCTTCCCAGTTCTCTCTGTGCAACCATCAAGTCTCACCCCCTCCACCACCTCTCTCCCCTCCAATCTCACTTTCTACACCAAATCTCCTTGTGGTGCAGTTATAAAATCAATCTACTCGTGGCGATCTTCAATTTGGCTTTGTTCTTGAAGCCTCACGTGGAAGTTGAAAAAATGGTGTGAACTCGAGGTACACACGCTCGAGGCTCTTCATCACGTGCTTCCTCATCACGTGCCTCTAGAGGTGAGTCTGATGTTTCTACATTTCTTAATGCTCAGACTGCTAATAGATATCATCTTTTTATTAGCCATCGTCCTGTAATTATTGAGCGTGAAATTAAATTGCCAATCCTAGTATCCGATTGTGACTGAGGCTACGCCTTTGTCTGATATTTCCACGGCTCTGTGTGGTGCTTATTGGGATTGGCAAGGGGCCGGTACTGTGATTCCCCAAGGAGATCTTACTATATTTTATAGAATATTGAATATTTTGGTCTGTACAAACATTGACCCATTGCATCATTTTGCTGACCATTGATCTTCCCCGGTTTATTTTTGTGGTCATCCACAGCAACGCCATGCTGAACACCAGGCAGAGATCTCTCCCATTTGGTCATCTGATCACCTAGTGGGCTGTACGTCAGGGGGTTCCTATTTCTGTTTCTGATCCTACTGTTGAGGTGCGTAGACCTCTAGACCAGACGACTATTCGTCGCAGTCACCGTGCTATACCAGCCGTCGATGATGCTCCTCAGGGTGGTGTTGATGGCCCCCCAGTTGATTAGCCTATCCCACCACATGATTTATTAAAGTCCAATGTTTTTCTTGTTTCTTTTCTTTATCTTTCATGACTGCTTTTATTATTTTTCAATTAGTTTCACATCATATGATTAGTGTAAGTTAAGCCACGCTATTCCTTTTTAGGGCCTTGGTAGCTTTTTAACACGCTAGTTGGAGACACATGTCATTAGATATATAAATGCTTAACAAATTATCTACCTATTTAAGAGTTTAGTAAACAATAAAGCATATATAACATTGGTCCAAAATATGGGGCCCTTTACTGTGGTGGGCCCTATGCGGTCGCACCACTTGCACTGCGTAAGATCTTGCCCTGATCACTCTTCCTCTCGTGTTATTTGGAATATGAACTTGCCCTAGTGCCCTACTATGTAATGTGTGAAGTTTGGTTTGAACTTTGTAATCTAGGTTTTTGTTGTTTTTGTTTTTTGTTTTTGTGTGATAAGGGTAGTCTAGTTTATTATAGGCCAGGAATAGTAAGATAGTTTGTAACTCATTATTTCGCACCAAAAAACAAAAAATCTATAGGTCTAAATGGTGCCGACCACATAATATGTATCTCCCATTTTACTTAATTGGCTTAGAAAAGGGCTATCCGTGGATCAAATTGAATGTGAGTATTGTGGTGATTGGCAAGGTTGACGCGTTGGGGCGACATCTTGCTTGACAAAATTGAAAAGAAATTACAGGTCTTTAACAAGTGTTCAAGTGGAATCAAGAACTTAAATATAATTTCAATAAAGACTCAAGAATCGAAGAGTTTAGGGTTGGTGCTTTTCCGAAAATGACCTTTCCTAAATTTATTTTGAAAATCATTTTGTTTTAGACTTAATTTGCTCTGATACCACTTTTCCGAGAGGTCCTTAACATGACAGTGGCACTCATCCTAAGAATCCCAGATTATGATACTATGCCGCTAGCATCACTATTCCAAGTTCCTTAAAACAAGTTAAGCCTTGTTTGATAGAATATGGGTTGGATCAGAGAATAAAGTGCACACAAGATCTGATATAAACACACTTCAAAAGATAGATGAAATAGGCAAACCCATTAGGATATGAAGTTTTACAAAAACAACCGTAACTTAACATGCATGACGTCTTTAAAGTTCATGTTTAAGAAACAAAATACAGAAAATATATGATCAACAAAGTACTACTACAAAGATGTTCTGAATATTTACAAACTTGAATTAAACAAGGAAAGCTAATAAAGCAGACAAAAGACCCGGTATAGCAACATGGTAGACATAATGAGGAAGATTGACCTGAGGATGCCCAACAAGATGTACAAGTGCTTCGCCCAATAGATTAGTCAAGGTCGTTAACTAGAGGGTAATTTGCAAGAGTACTGTAGGAGGTAAGTATCACATACGATCATAGCTTTCCCTTGGGGGACCCTGGCTAGGTTTGAAAATAATAAGTAAAATACTTAATAAGTATAACCAGTGATAAAACAATTTGAAAAGATTTACCAACAAATTTGTTATGCAACTTCGTAACAAAATCAATGTTAATCGTTGTAATCCACGAGATCAATGACGATGAGCATGCAACTATGATCATTGTTTATTCTATTCTTTATGTCTTGAAGAAGGGATATTCTATTCTCATTGTTTCAATTTACGTTGATGATTTAATCTTCACAAGCAATGATGAAAATATGATCCAGCAGTTTAAGAAAGATATGATGAGCACCTATGAGATGAGTGACTTGGGTTTACTGCATTATTTTCTGGGAATTGAAGTCTCTCAATCAAGGGATTTTCATTTCTCAAAAGAAATATGTAGAAAATATTCTTAAGAAATTCAATATGCTCGGATGCAAGTCAGTGGCTACTCCCCTGGTGGTAAATGAAAAATTGAAGAAAAATAATGGTGCAAAGAAGGCAAATGATGCAAAATATAAAAGTTTGATTGGAAGCCTCTTGTATCTTACTACTTCCAGACCAGACATCGTGTTTACTGCAAGTTTGCTTTCAAGATATATGCAAGAGCCAAGTCTTATTCATTATGAAGCTGCAAAAAGTGTCTTGAGATACTTGTAAGGCACACTTGATTAATTATGGAATTTTGTACAAGATTGTAGAAAATTCAAGTCTCATTGGTTACATTGACAGTGATTGGGGTGGCTGCCTTTATGATTTAAAAAGCACTTCAGCTCATGTTTTTTCTCTGGCTCAGGGATATGTACTTGGGTTTCAAAGAAGCAGAAAGTTGTGGCCCAATAATCTGTAGAAGCAGAATATATTGCAGCTATCAAAGCAACATCACAAGCTGTGTGGCTTCGAAGAATTCTTGAAGACATTGGAGAAAAACAAGTAGAAGGAACCGTGTTGTATTGTGACAACAAAGCAGCCATTTCCATTGGAAAAAATCCAGTCAATTATGATCATACCAAGCACATTGATCTCAAATACCATTTCATTAAAGATGAAATTCAGAAAGGGGACATTCAACTTGTGCATTTCAGGACAGAGGAGCAACTTGTCCATTCCCAGAAAAAGATTTTGTTATCTTAGAGAGCTCATTGGAGTTGTGAAGAAAGTGCATTAAGGGGGAGTGTTGGAATTAATGCACTTTAGTAAATTTTGAAATATTTGTATTAATTGTAGCATCCAAGTTAGCTAGCTGGAGCAGACAAAGAATCTTTACAGTTCCTAGGCAAAGCCTTATCAGTTTTTCAGGAAAGAAAATTCTAGAGATATATGCGTTTATAAATATTTTAGCTATGTAATCTTCAGCAATCTAATGAATCAAAGACAATCAAAGAGCTCCGCTGTAGCAACTCAAATCCCTCTGTTTCTCTGCATAACTTTTTTCTGCAGTAACCTCACTCTTGTGTTTCTTATTTCATTTCTCCTCCAACAGTCACTGCACTATCAAGTTTTGGCCATTGCTTTCTTATATAGGCGAGCTAGCTAGCTAGCTACCTCTGCCTGCTTGCAATCACGATTATGTAGTACCCTTCTATAAGAATTTTGTAAAATCTCTCGAATATATACTTTGCTTATTAACTTAATTAATAGTTAACAAAGTTAAAAATTACAGCATAAATCAATTTTTGGTTACTTTGTGTTTCATGTCTGCTCCCTAGCTACTTTAATTAATAGTATCTGCCTTTGCTTAGTTTATTATAACTTTTTATTGTTTGTGTGCAACACATGCATGACTAGCTTGTACTGATAATATATGAGGTTTTAATTAATAAAAGATTTCAGAGTATTGTTGTAGCTTGTAGCTTTCGCAGTAGAGAATGCATTTATCCTTACAATGATCAAAGGTTCAATCCATTCTTCTTTAAAGATCTTCTTCTGATAGGATTCTTAATTCCTCTGTTGTCGCTGATCTTCTTCTAATAGGATTTCATGGTCCACTTTTTTATCTTCTTCTAATAGTATCTGCCTTTGTTTGGTTATATAGTTCACTGAATGTAGATTCTGTGTGCAACACATGTGGTCTCACTCGATCATGAGATGACTAAAATTTGTCCCCCATTTTATCGATCCTATTTGCTGAACATATATGAGGTTTTAATTTATTAATAAAGATTGTCAGTGTATATAGGGTTGGAGCTTGTAGTTTTCGTGGTAGAAATTGCAATTATCCTTGCACACAAAATGATCAAAGTTTGAATCTGTTCTCTGTTAAAGATTGGCTTCCTTTGTGACAAACAAATTGGACCTATCCCTAAGTTTCTCTTAAATTAATTAGATGTTTTCATTGTAAGCTACAAATCAATTAAAAAAGAGACTTATAGTGCAGTCCATTTTATGAATCTTTCTTAGACTAATACCGATAATAATTTAGACTTTTTAATTAAGTCATTTTATTTTTCTTTTTTGATGGCTTTATATTAGGTTTTAAGTCCAAGATTTTGGTCTCCACCCAAAATCTCAAAGTTAAAACCTAATATGCAGTCTCTATAAAGCCCACTCTATACTCTAGGAGGGGAAATACCCTTCAAATAGGAGAAAATACCCTTCAAATTAGGGAAAGACTTTATTATGAATTAAAATAATTTTTTTATAAATTAAAAAGACTTTATTATGAATTAAAAAGATTTTCTTATAAATTTTAAAATACCTTCGGTCTCCATCTAAAAACTATTTTTCTAAAGAACCTAAATCTAATTATCTCTTAAATTTTTTGCTATTTTCAGAAAAAAATAAATAAATCAGCTAATGGTGTCATATGAAGCTACAAAGTTGTTTCAACGAGGAATGAATTTTGGACAATCATGAGGGAGAGGGACCATGTATAATGCTAAATCTTGAGTCAGCTTCGTCTGACTCAATCTTTTTATTGAGTTCTGTATAAATAATTTTCCTTGGGCCTAAAATATATAATTAAATCAGTTTTATTGACTCAAGCTTAGCTTTTCTTCATCTTCAGAGGAAGTAGCTAAAGAGCTCAAGTACTTGTGATATAGGTTCCTTGATGTCATTGTATTGCTCAGTGCCATAACTACACGTCCGCAAAGACCAACTTTAAGATCGTTCACATTTACCACAACCAATTTTATGATAGCTTCATCATCATGAGTAGATGTGTTCCATTTCACGAGCTCTGCTTCGAATTTCTAAGCTTTTGGATGGAATTGAAGAGACCAGAGACGGAGATCGATGCTGACAGTTTCGACATCAATATTGGAAATTATGGTTTGAATGCAAAATGTGAGTGGATATATACAAATGAGCAAGTTTGTAAATTGAATGGATACAAATGAGCAAGTAATACATTGGAAATTAATTCATTTGTACCCACTCAATCACATTATGCACTTCACCGTAATAGATAAAATTTCAGCAATATTTGCGCACATTACAATTAACAATAAGAGATTAAATTTCTCCATATATACATCCAAACTAGGTGCATGGTTGACCAGCCAAATCGTAATTACAAATCAAATCACCGTATATTTATCACCATACAATTTATATATTTTGACAACCCTATTTATTCTTAATATATTGCTTATAAAATTTATAATTGTGAAGGACCCCAACTGAGAGCTATTGCTTCATGCTTGCTTTCTAACCGCATGCATTGAGTTACTTTTAGCTCACGCACAAATCAAGATGCAATTAATATTACACCTTCTTCCGCCAGAAACAGAGCAAAGTCTTCCTAATAATTTTCTTATATATGAATTTCACACATTCATAGAATGCACGATACAAAGGAAATTGCACTAGTGCGAACACAGTCACTGGAAGAAGAGCAACTGTATAAACCAGAGACCTAGTCCATTTCCTCTGGAGATCATGAATCAAGAGAAAGATGGTAGCACAGAAGGCGAGCATGGTGGTTATCATGGACAAGAATAGTAGGGCGAATCCAAATTTTAGCTTGCGCGGGAGCAAGTAACGAAAATATGGATACTCAAGGGGAGATGTTAGGACAGAGAGAAACATTACCACAGAAGCCAATGAGCTGCAAAGCGAGACAATGTCCATGATGGTGAAGATCCAGAAGAAGGGAGAATCTCGGAAAATAGGAAGGCCAGTATTTTGGTCGTTACCACCAGGAACCGTGTATGCTGCTGCAAAGACGAGGGTGGCCACTAGGACCCCCACGACTGTGCATGCCTGAGCAGTGTCTTTCATCCAGTCTTGTGCCAACTTTAGAAGGTCTTTGTGTCTTTCATTGAACAGCTCCACTGCTGTCTTCTTCTCCTTGTTGTGGTGCAAGCTATAATGAGGTGGTATTATCTTTTGCACACGCTGCAGGGTACATATAAATTAAAGGGGGCCATTTAGATTTAAGGGATTCCAAGATTTTTCTTAGAGTAACTCATTTGTTTACGTACTTAATTATAATTCATATATAACTCCAATTCGATCTTCAATTCCTCATGCTAGGTTAATTAAAAGATGCTACTAGAAGATCAACCTAATATTTACCTCATATGCTATATATGTAAATTTTATTCAAAACGTACTTAATATTTTGGAGGTTCGATCTAAAAATCAATAAATTAATCAACATTTTAATATATTGTGTCTTAGATATATATATATAATTAAGGAGAGAAAATTTTGTATATATAATCGTAACATAGCTATGAAATTAATCCACGTGTTATAATATGGGTGGACTACGAGTAGGTTGCCCATTGGTTGGTTTGGTTCGATATTGGGATTTGGGGCTTACCAAAACCAAAAATTTTGGTATTTTTTATTTCGGCATTTTTTGGTTTCGGTATTTTTTTGGTTTGATAATTTTTGGTAAACTTCAATTTTCAATAATTTTGGTATTTAATACTTTCGGTTTAACTTTGGCTTATTTTCGATATATCTTCGATTTATTTTTTGTTTAATTATAATAATACTAATTATATACCGATATAAATTGAAATTTAATTAAATATGAATCATATGATGCATAACATATAAGGTTTGGTGGATATATATTTGCACGAGTAGGTAGTTTAGTATAATATTAGTATTAATAGCAATAATATTAATGTACGTTTGGGGTCAATCGTATAGATCGACGCAAAAAAAAATCATTTAAATGAATCGTGCCACTAAAAAAACTTCACCCAAACCACATAAAGCCAAAAAATCAGTGGCAATTTCAAACCCTAATATTAATATTAGTATTTCAAACAATATATATTATATAGTACAAGTAGCTAGTTTAATAGTATATATATATATATATACACTAGTACCTATCATATATATTAGTTTAATATGTATATATACTGATAAATATGAAAATTATGTATGACTTTAATTTATTAGATGATGACTATATATCTTAACCTACACTTTTGATAATATTATATATTTATATTTTCTTGTAGTTGTTTATAATATATATTAATAGTTTAGTATTTTTGGTACAATACTACATTTATGGTATTTTAGTATTATATAAGCACATATATAACAAATTTTTGGTATATATTTCAGTTTTTTGGTAATAATTGGTTCGGTTTCTTTCGGTTGGTTAATTTACCAACTTTTTTTGGTTTTCATCAAAACTAAACCAATTATTTTCTAGATTTTTTCAATTTCGGATTTTCGATTTTTGAATTGTAAAAATCAGTTTACCAAACCAAAAAAATTCGGTTGAGAATCGGTTGGTTCAGTAAAAACCAAACCAATGTCAGCCCTTCCACGAGTTTATTCTTTAGTTATAGTATTAATAACATATATTCATATTATAATACATGAATTAGTTACACAACATGATAGTGTTACGTACAATTATATACAATAATATTAATTTCATATAAAAGGGACATGAATATATATATATATGTACATGCTCCTTCTATTGAGGTATATCTCAACTTATTTATGTTGAGATATATCCTATTAGGGCTCACACGAGTTATTTTGTGTCGATCAGAACCATTCATTTTTTACATCTCCATTGATAGATCATCTTTGCAAAAAATTAGCCAAATCGAAAATTATCTGTCTATCTAAATTTGATCAAATAAATGGACGAACCAAATATTTTCGATAAAACCGTACATTTGTTTTATCAAAGTTAGATAAATGATTTTAAATTTGACTAATTTTTTGCAAGGATGATCTATCAATGAAGATGATCCTTGCGAACGGTTCAGATAGACACAAAACGACTCGTGTGGGCCCGAACAAGGTCATACCTCAACATAAATTAGTTGAGATATACCTCAATAGAAGGAACCTGTATCTATATATATAATTTGTCTTTAGAGAGAATATTTGCATTTTTCAAAATTTGCAAATGCCGACATGGGGTAGACAGTGTATCGACACCATCCATAGATGATGTGCTGCAGCAAGTTCTGATGTGTTGCAGCAAGTTTTGGAATTTTGTATCAACACACTGTCTATCCCATGTCGGCATTATGGCGGCATCCGCATTTTTCAAAATTTGTAGATGCGGACAGAGCGACGACATAGTGCTGCCATGATGCTAACACAAACTGGCTGTAGCATATCTCGACCATGTGGGCACCATGTCGGTGCCGTGTCAACACTCTGTCCGCATCCACAAATATTGAAATTTGCAGATGTCCTCTCTAGAGAAAATTCATATATTATATATATATATATAAGTCAGTCACTGACCTCCACCCAGTGCAACTCATCTTGCAGTTGCATGGCAGGACCATTTATTTGCTGATCTGCTGTACTGTAATATCTGCTATCAGAAACTTGGTGCAATATGGTGTTACCCTCAACGTCGATCCTTGAAGCCAACCTTGACAAAATGAATTTTCTTCTTCTGACAAGCTTAAATACCTCATACTGACGGTGCCTTATGGCCAAATGCAAAATGTTGTGTCCATTATCATTAACGTGCTCAACAGCCTGAGGATGCACCTTCAATATCTCTTTCACAATGTGCACTGCTCCTGTGGTGGTTGCTGTAAGTAATGGGGTAAACCGCTTAGCTTTGGCTACATTGATTTGTTTCTGCTCCTCTTGATCTGTCAGATTCACTTGTGCGGCGTCCAGGGCCTTTACTTTTTCTCCTTCATATTTGTCATGAGTTTGCCCATAATCTTGTGCGGTGTCCGGGGCCTTTACTTTACTATCATCATCATCATCATCATCATCATCATCATCATCATCATCATGCGGGCTAATAAGATCTTCCACTGACCCCAGATAAATCGTCGTGTCTTTTTCTTTCAGACTCTTCTTCCAAGAAAAGTCTTTCTTGACGAGTAAATGGGTGAGTTTCTCGAGTGATTTTTGATTTTTCTTTTCCTTCCAAATTATATGGATTGTTGGCAACGCTATTCATGGTAAGAGAATATAAAGGCAGTAAGTGCATGCTTTTATATATATAAAAGGAAAAAAAATCATTAGAAATTGTTTAACCATTTGATTAAAGGACCATAATTTCAGGTGTTTATGGAATCACTAATTTATTCTATCACAATTTGATATTTTAATGATTTCTAATTTATCTATTTATTTTTGGATGATCCTTATATAGAGACTTAGAAATTAGACGGCTTTGATCATCAAATTACAATGAGGAGTGTGTCCCACAAGGCATACCTTATCATATTTAAGATGAGATATACCTCAACTGAAGGGGCCTATATATATACATACAATTTGTTTTTAATGGATTTCCAAGGCAAGTGCTCAGTTACACTGTTGAGTGCTCGACAGTGTCTTTTTCTTCTTCTCCGAAGAGCTCGGCACTAGTTTGTTGGTTTTATGTTAGATTTTAACTCCAAAATTTTGGGTGAACCATACGTTGGAAAGTACCCCAAAAAATCAGTGGAAGAAACGGTGCTGAGGGCTTGTTGTAGCGCTCGGTTGTTATAAAAGAACTACTGCCTAGCACACGTCGTCGATGCTGGCCGGAAATCCGCAAAAAAAAAGAAGAAAAAATCGGATATGTCCGCCCTAGAGAAAAACTGTATATCTATATAATAAAACATAACAGTTTTTTAATTATCTTCGGGTTCGAATGGCTGAGACCATTTCGCCTTAAATCTAATGGTTGGTTATCTATTTCCCAAATTTACTTTCATGTCCATAAGAATTGGTTTGCAGCATCTCTCTTCTTAATTAATTTTCTCAAATTTACTTTCCGGTATCAATTAAACTTCTTATGCTTGCCAAAATATCGGTGTTTGCGCAATAGAAAGAGCATTTCGCACTCGCTGGAGCAAGTGCAAAGAGGCTAGTAAGATATAAGTAATGATCAACCACTCACTATAAAGAGGGAAATTCTCCAATCTCTATAGGCACCTAAATTCTCCAATCTCTATAGGGAAATTCTGATCATTGAATTACACGCTCTATATATATTGAGTGGGTGAATAGGTGAGCTAGAAATTCCTCGCCTAATGGTGAGTAGGTGATCATTTATGTGTATATATATATATATATCCTTGATGAATTTAAATGTATATGAAGTACTAATTAAAGGCAAGAAATTAAATATTAACCTTTTGAGAGGAAGTTCCATATGGAAAAGTACACCATCCGAAAAACTGCAATTTTAATTTATGCATGCAACTTGATCAGGAACAGTACTTCAATTCAATCTTACATATTAATAATTAAAATTATATATATATAAATGGGCAGGTATCCGATATTAAGAATTAAAACATTGGGAAAATTATATCAAAAGGACTAATACTATACCCTATTTTTCAGTTGAGGACTCGCATTTCACTTTGATTCAATTAAGGACTAGTATTAACCAAGTGTTTCAATCAAGAATATTATGTCACTTCCGTTAGCATTTCCGTTAAAAACTGATCAACTGACCTGTTTTACAGCGAAAAGAGTTGGGAAGAAGTTGTTAATAATAGATTACCGAGAGAAATAGGTAAAAGAAATTTCCATCCAAGATTCAATAGTTGGTCCATTCTTAGCCTCGGTAAAGTCCATCTTGTTGTGATAGGAATGAACAAGAACAAATAAGTTTTAGCTAATGTAATAAAGATACCAATTGTCGCTCCAAAGACTACGCACGTTTTATTTATTTCAAAAAGCTCANCTCCTAATCGAAGAGAGAGTGATAGTGAGCAGAGAGAAATGAGAGAGGAGAGAGAGGGAAAGACGAAAGAGAAAAAGGGAGAAAGGAGAGAGGGAATGAGAGGAAGGGAGGCCTGGCTAGAGTCGCTATCTGGGAAAAGATGGTGTGGACGGTGGGTGGTGGCTAGCTGGGTTGTTTTTTTAATTTTTTTTTGTTTTTTTAATTTTTTATTTAGTTATTAATTATTTATATATTTAATAATAAAAAACTAATCTGAAAATACTTTTTTGCCCTTGCAAACTGGTCATGTGCAGGTCACATGATCAGTTTTTAACGGAAATACTAACGGAAGTGACAGAATATCTTTAATTGAAATACTTGGTTAACACTAGTCCTTAATTGAATCAAAGTGAAATGCGAGTCCTCAACTGAAAAATAGGGTATATTATTAGTCCTTTTGATATAATTTTCCCTTAAAACATTTTAGCATTTGATATGCATCATAAATATTTAAATGCTTAATTGTGTTTTTACCACTTATAGTGTTAGTTGATTCTCATTTTACTACCGAGATATTTATTTGTCTCATTTTACCACCTACAATCGTCATGTCCCACTTACCTTTTCTTGTTCATTCCCTCAGCTAATCAGTCAATATTGGTGACAAAAATGCTTTTGTCACATTAGCATTTTTGATAGTTTAGGTGACGGAATGGACAAAAAAAGATAAAGTGGGATGACTTGAAAATATACATAGTTATAGGTAGTAAAATGAGACAAATAAACATTTGAGTGATAAAGCGATAATCAATTGAAACTATGGATGGTAATAACATAATTAGGTGTTATTTAGATGGTCTTAGAATTTGATTACCTGAAAGCTTCTTCCAACGGAAAGATTGGCGGGGTTGATTTCTACCAGATCTGCTCTCCACATCGTACTTTTGATTTGGTTGGACCAGATCATCATCTTCAACAGGAAGGCCTGCATAATAGATAATAAATAATGCAGTATATGTTCTGGTTAGTGCGTCTACAAACATTAGGAAATTACTTCATCAAAACATATATATATATATAACAATTAGTTATTAATTAGTTTGTTGGTATTTCTTTTCAAGTTGTTTATAGACATCCTAAGTTCCAATATCTCATCCAAAAAAAAAAATATATATATATATATACATTTCTTCAGATATGAGATCTCACATTTAGTGTTAAATGTGGGATGGGGTGGATAGGCCCACTCCATATAGTTTTTCAACAATCCGAGAGAGAGAGAGAGAGAGAGAGAGAGAGAGAGAGAGAGNAGGTTTCATTAATAAGATCTTTCTTAAATAAAAAATTTAGACAAATTGAAGACCATTTAACCATTCTAGTTGTTGATCTATTTCTTTAAGTCTCTAATGAAGAATTATTGTTACAAAAAATTGGACAAATTAAAGACTATATAACCATTTGATTAAATATTTATCAAAAATTAAACAACTATATTTTCCTATTTATTTTGTCACAGTTAAATGTGTTAATGGTGTTTTTGATCGATGTGTCTAAAATTTTGAAAGAATAATTATTAAATTGAGACATAAAAAATAGACGGCTTGAATCATCGAAGTACAATAATAAAGAGTGAATTTCACAAGAAATTCTTAAATAAGTTATTTAAAGATCCCTCTTAGCTACATCCCTTAGCGCTATAGAGTAGGTCGTACGTACAGTAATAAATGAGCGTTGCGATCCATTTGCTTGTGTGTTTAAATCTCGGTTTGAAGGCCAATGGCATTTGGGCTAGCAATTGAAGGCTTGTCAGACCTTTATCATCCCTTTTTTTTCTAAGATTTTTGAAGTTGGTCTGCAACCAAAGAGCAGTCTCTGCGTTGGAAAGGCAAATCAAAGGTGAGAGTATGTACGTTATTCTTTTTTAAAGAAGAGAAGCTAGAGAAGTAAAATCAAAAGGAATCGAATTAATTTATATTTGCATGCATGTACGTAAAGGGTACGGATGCGATTAGAGAGATACCAAAATGTTGGGTAATGACGGCTATATGAAGAATGGACATATCATCAGCTTCTCTGTGGACGTGCTTCGCTAAATCTGTTCTGTTGGCAAAAAGCTTAACCATGTTTGTGCGCCCGAAAGCAGCAGCCCGGTAGACTGGGGTTTCTCCCAAGTCGTTGGCCTTCTCTAGTAGGCGTCCACCACCGCACTCAGGCATCTCCAACAAGAGTTGTGCTGCTTCTCGATTTCCGAAAGCAGCAACCTCGTGGAGAACACTGTTTCCATGGTAATTATACGACATCAAGGCTTCGGATTTCAGGTCATCATTGGGTAACAGATCAAACAATCTCTTGAGCACGTCTTTGCCTCGGCGGATCCTTGCGGCTGCAACGTGAAATACAGTGTCTTTTTCCAGTGTCATTGCGGTCAGTAACTGGCGCCTGTCGCGCTCGAGCTCCAAGTGTCGTATCACCTTTTCCCAATCGCTGTCCACGGCCCACCCATAGAGCTCTTCCATCCCTACAAATGGACTTTTGCCCTTCTTTCTCTGCTGCATTTTAACCTCCATCTCTTGATTTTCTACAGATCTGTCACGCCCCAATACAGGATTGAAGAGTAAATTTCAAAGTGAATCACACGTACTCTAATTATAGAATTAACTTCAATAACCACAATGTGACTAAGGAAATTTAAATAATGACTAAAAAGTCACTCACTCTCTAACTAATCCTAGTATACGTGTGTAGTGCACCCTCTAAATTAGAGGCCTTAGATTGCAAAACGAAAACTACCATCGAACTCAGAATAAAAATTACAGTGGGTAGGAACTTTTCCCAGCGACCAGAGCTGCCACACGTACCTCCACACGCCGGCAGTGTGCATGGGGTTGCTGGAGCACCATTCATCTTCTTCTTCCTTCAGCCCATGTTTTCCAAAATTTCTAGTTTTTATCTTAATTTTGTCTCGACTTTTGACCAATCAAATAGCCACCAAATTTAACAATCTTATTCTCATTTTGAATATATGTACCTCTTCTTTACAAACATATAAAAATAATTTAAAATGGAGTTATAAAATGCAAGATACAGGGTAAGAAATTAGGCTATCCAAAACAGAAAAATTTCCAGATTTTTAAATTTTCAACCCACTTTAATCTCCTTAATTGGATTTGAACACCCCAAATCAGTTTCCAACCATCCCTTTAACCCTCACATAACTAGAAATCATCATCAAACTCAAAGTCTAAGAAAACAGAGGGTGTCAAAGTCTAGGAACCTTACCTCTTTCACTAGCTTCTCTCTCTCTCTCTCTCTCTCTCTCTTCTTCTTTGCTTCTTTTCTTTCTCTCGAGTATTCTGGGTTTTGCTGGGTTTGCTAGTCAAACCCAGCCTCAATTATAACGCAACATACGCACACACCACCCATCCAGCACCACACATTTTTTTAAGTAAATATATATATATATATATAATATATATTATTGTCTTCTTTATGCTTTTCCTACCTACTTCTCTTTAAGCAGGTTTGCAGTTACAATAAATACATAGTACTGAAGCATTGAGAAGACCCAAAAAGGGAATTTTCCTAGAGGAAAAGAGCATGTGATTCTTGCTTTGAAGGAAAGCAATATACTATCCAAAGATAAGAAACATGAGGAATAATAGTTAAGTGGCCAGTGTATAGCCCAATTGAAAGCAAGATTACGTACGGATTATAAATGAAATTGGTGCTTCTTGTTTCCCACAAGACCAGAAACTATAGAGAAATTCGAAGTACTGTTTAACAGTTAAGTACATGCTTGATGTTGATGAGAATTAATCTCCACGTAATGCACATTGAGATGTTGATGACAATTCTTTGTAGAAAATTTTACTTCATGCCTTGTTACCAAAAAAAAAGATAGCCTTTCCTAATAAAGAAATCATTGATTTGCTCAAAGTCATTTTGGTCGACTGCGCCTATTTTCTAAATCTGATCTCTTATTACACTAGGTCGGAATTAATTCTCAACTTATTTTTCTAAATTTGGCTGGCCCCATTGAGACACATCTGAAGATTCAATCAAAATAAACTCAACCTATTTCATTTAGATAGATCGGATCCATCTTCATTTAAAAGTAGCCCAGCCTTCTATTTAACATACCCAAGCCAACCTCGATCACTTATCAAGCATGAACTAACTGTTTGATTTTTGGCCGGAACTAAATTCATTGCATCATTCTGGCCAACTAAACGATAAACTGGCCGATTGTCATCCTCTTAATTCCATTCCAATTTAGCCCAAACACTTATCATGAAAACAGTTACCTTTTTTTACTTCTTACGATGGTCAAATTTTTACCTATAATAAATGCATTACCAAGCAAAGGGTCTATTAAAATTTTAGACGCATAAAAGGGAAAACTTAATGTGTGTTACAACTATGTGTACACAAAATTTATAAACCAATTTATTATGGTATGTATGTGCCTCACACGCTCATTTTTTTTCCATTTGCTTTTTCACCTCTCTCTCTCTCTCTCTCTCTCTCTCTCTCTCTCTCTCTCTCTCTCTCTCTCACTCCCTCTCTCTTTCTTTACTTCTTTTCGTCTTTTCTTTCTCTCGAGTATTCTTTTCTTTTCATCTTTTATTTCTCTCGAGTATTCTTTTCTTTCTTTTCTTAATTATATATAACACAACACACGCACACACCACCACATCTAGCACCACACATTTTTTTAAGTAAACATAAATATATTTTATAAACTTAAAACTCAATATAAAATTAAGTATAATTGTAATTAATTTTAACTAATTAAACATAATTTTATTTAACAAAAACTAGGTTTTCTCACAATGAAATTATCAACTTTTTTGTTTAATGTTAACTCACAATAATATATGTTTTATTATTTTAACTTAAATTATTTATTCAATAGTTTTTTTTTTCTAAAACATTAACAGTTAGATAGAAGAATAACTGATTTTTTTTATGCCCTAATTTTTAACTTATCTATTTGTAATAATATAAATATGTTTTAGTTAATTTTTTTTTTCTTTGAGCTTGTCTTATAACGTGGTTAGAGAGAGAGAGAGAGAGAGAGAGAGAGAGAGAGAGAGAAAACAAATATTCTAACTATAAATATGAAAATATTTCCCATATATAAAGAAAGAAAACAAAACAAAATAAAGAATCTGAAAATATTTGCATATGAATAATTCTGAAATTTTCATAGTGTTATAAACACTTTAAAATCATTCAAACTACTTTTTGAATTAAACAATAGTGTGTTTCTGCATAAAGGGCGATAAAGTTTTTTTTTTTTTTTTTTGGTTATTGATCAAATAAGAGTGAATAAATTTCAAAACTCATGCTATTCTGGATTCTTTTCTCAAATAAAGTGAAACTTTTTTAAAAGAATATGAACTTTTACTGTTGAACGTACAACTTTGTTGTTTTTTTTTGGGCCACTTATTGAACAACTTTGTTTGATTATGAGGGAAATCGATATTTATCACATTCATAATTGCGATGATATTTCTCACTTTAGTTACGGAAAAGGCCAAAGTGGAGAGGATATAAGTATATGACAATATGTCATGGCATGACTCATTTGATGAGAATGACATCTCAAAGCTTTTTTGTTCAGTTTTTATATTATAAGCTTTATGCCCCACCACCACATGGTTATGATTGTAATTAATTAATTTTTTCTTTGGCCAAGAATGATTGTAATTTACTTTATATAGTGACAAATTACAATACTATATAAATAGTGACAAATAAATGGTATGTATGTGTCACACACTCATTTTTCTCCAATTTGCTTTTTCACCTCTCTCTCTCTCTCTCTCTCTCTCTCTCTCTCTCTCTCTC
>QANW01000494.1:880189-896924 GCA_003254865.1 Dryas drummondii
TTTTTTTTTTTTTTTTTTTTTTTCATATTTGTATCTCACTTGATGTGTGTCATTACTTTACTGGAAGAGTATTTCCTTTTTCTTTTTTAGGTTTTATTTTTTAATTTGTAGTGTCCAATTTATGAATGTCATGTAAGATGTTATGAAATTGTGGTATAAAAATGTAGTAAGTGTAGCATTACTGTATATATAATTCGTAAAAGTCGTTTGGATGGTGTCTTTAATTTTCTTTGTTTCCATCACACGTGTTTTTGTCTCCTATGTTTTCAATACAAATTAATGATCATAGTGAATTTCTTTTCACATATACACACATATATATAGTTAAATAAAGGGCATGTCTACCAAAACAATTTAAGGTGTTTGATAAAAAAAAAAAAAATAGACGATTTAAAGTGTAGTTATGGTGAAAGGAATTAGTAATTGAAGAAAAGAAACACAATATTTACGAGGTTTACGAGGTTTGGTTTTGATCTATCTGGTTGGTAAGGTTGAGTTAGTTGATGCCTTTGCATCTTTGTTGATGATTATTTTGTAAATTGATGATTATTGTACAAGACGATGATGATTATTATGTGAGATTGTTTAAGGGGGCTCCGTTGTTAAAATCCGCACAGGTCCAACACTCAATCTGTTGCCACCTTCCACAACGCTGGTTTGCCGCACGCCGTACAGTTCTTCACCTCTGTCAAGATTCTTATGAAATCGTGTAAACTAAGACCAAAGTGTAGTTGGAAGGGAGGTTTTGAAGTTTTGAACCCCAACCTATGCATTCAAATAGAAAACTTAACCAATCAAACTATGCTTAGTTTTGTGTTTAAATCTCTTTTTTAATATTTATCATATATTGTTAATAGTAAAATAGGATAAATTACCACCTATAATATATTTTTTCTCAAGTGTAACCCACCATCATTTTCCACTCAGCAGGTTGAGGATTAATCAACCTTTGGGTCTTCAACTATGAAAAGCTTGTCATTATCTCTAATCACTTCAATGGAGTCGATTTCTGCTCCTTCTTCATCTGTTACCATTACATTTCTTGAATCAAATCCAAACTTGTTGTTGATGCAAATTTCCGTAAGGTATATGCAACAACTTAGAACAAGTGACTTGGCTGATCAGAAGCCTTGCTGGATGATGACGTGAGATCTTCCTGTAGACAAACACAAGATCAAAGGAGATGGACCGGTGTGGTACCAGCCAAACACACTCCGATGATGAAGTCAGTGATGTATGTTTGATAGTGTTTGAATAGAAGTGAGGAAGAACTGGTGATGAACTTAAGAGAAAGGGAAGAACAAGGCAAATGTTCTGGGTTTCTCAGAAAGTTCAAGTGAGCTCTTGGTAAGCCAAAGTTTTTGCAAGTGTTTGTTTGGTGATAGGTCCTGGCTTTTGTGCATATAAGATGGCTTATATAGACAAAGGAAATTGTGATTAGTAAGTTACTTGCATATAAATGAATGGTGGAGAGTGGTCCACGCGTTCGGTCATGACTAGTAGCATGCACAGCTACTCACCTCCTCAGCATTCAATGCTGTATTGAATGCAAGGATGGAAGATCAGGTGGAATGCCCCAATAGTCATGGCTGTGAACTGGAATGTCTCATCTGTCAGAGAGTCATGTCAGGTGTACTTGAGTATGGCGGTTCGTCCCAACGTGATCTTCTTTAGAATGGCGGTGAGAGGCCGAGCTGATCCGAACACATGTCCTCACGTGTAGACGTGAAACCCATGTGTGATCGGATCGGATTTAGACAAGTCGGCCAAGCCGATCAGGTAGGTAGTGCAGTGATCCCCTCAAGTGAAATTCAGCCGCAACTAGGATTTGAGATGATGATCACCAAAGCCGAGCCGATCCGAACTGGGAATGGAATGTACTAAGTTGATGTGGTGACGTGGAGATCCAAGTCTGATCGTGATCAGTCATTGGGCAGGGCCGAGCCGAACCAATGGTTGAGATGATCAGGTGGTGACAAGATTGTCGAAGCACGTCTGATCGTTACCTGTCATTGGGCCGGGCCGAGCCGAACCAATGGTTGAGGTGATCAGGTGGTGACAAGATTGTCGAAGCACGTCTGATCGTGATCGGTCATTGGGCCGGGCCGAGCCGAACCAATGGTTGGGGTGATTAGGTGATGACAAGATTGTCGAAGCACGTCTGATCGTGATCGGTCATTGGGCCGGGCCGAGCCGAACCAATAGTTGAGATGATCAGGTGGTGACAAGATTGTCGAAGCACGTCTGATCGTGATCGGTCATTGGTTTGGGCCGAGCTGAACCAATGGTTGAGATGTGACTGGAGAAAAATGATCTTCAGATCCGAGCCGAACTGATGGTGTCCGAAAAAGATGATCTCTTGAATTCCTGGTGGATCCCAATGTCGGTTTGGATCGGACATGGGTAACCCGGAAGTAAGAGCCGATCTCAGATGTACATGTTGTTGGCATTGCTGAGCTAAGACGATGACACAGATGGCTGGGTCTGACCAAGTTGACTGGTGGGCCACGTGTTGGTCTGTGATTGGCCATTGAATCCATGTGGATTTATCCATAAACAGAAGTCCCCCAACTTTCGATCCAAGCGCAAAAGACTTGGATTGGAAGTTGAGAATTGTCAGTGGAGGTGGATGTTTGTAGCCTAGTCGGATCATCCTTTGGAATTTTGAAAAGACCGAGAAGAGAACGTCCGAGCTGATCTGGTTGAACCGAGATCAAGTGCTTTTAGCTCGGCGAGCATGGTGTGGAGTACAAGAGAACATGAGATAAGTCAAATACTCTTAGCTTGGCGGGCATATGTGAGAGAATGAGGGAAGAACCAAGTATTCTCAGCTTGATAAGCACAGGTGAGAATACAAAGGGAGATGTGATGAGCCGAACACTCTTAGCTTTGATGAGCATAGGCGAGAGTACAAAAGATGTTTAGAGACCTTTAGAGTCTTTTCCTGTTGGGCGCCGGGACTGTGGCCAGTCGCTTTAGCTTGGACCAGGTGTTTTTAGAGACCTTTGAGTCTTTTCCTGTTGGGCGCCGGGACTGTGGCCAGTCGCTCCGGCTTGGATCAGGTGTTTTTAGCTTCAAAATATGAGAATCAAAGTGGATGTAAATGTGTTCATCCGCATTTGTCAAAAGAAAATCGGATCGGACAGTCCCCGATCTTGATCAAGTCAGAGGAAATGTCTAGCATATCATCGTAGAACCAGGCAACACTTCAGTATTTGTGCGTAGGAATGCAAATATGTTTGAGCGCTGAGCTGAGCTGATCTAAGTCTTGAGCCGATCCGAACAAGTTGGTCTGATTTCTCCTCGAAAACCGGGATTTCTTCTCAATCCCCAACAGGAAGAGGCCGAGCCGATCTGGCCGGGCCGATCTGGGATAACCAAGAAAAGATGAACACTCAATTCTTAGAAGATCCTCATATCGGATCGGATCGGATGTGGGGGATCCGCCGGGACGATCCGACCCGAGCTAGAAGCGAAGTCGAAGGTCTCAGCCCTCAACCAATATGAGCGTCCCTGGTTTCAATGGTGTTGGTGGTCTTCCTTGGGTCAGTGATCTTCACCTTTGGGGCTCCGATCAAGAACTGATTAATCTTGCCAGCTCGGGCGAGAGTTTCTATTGCGTCGCGAAGAGAGTAGCAGTTGTTCGTGACGTGACCATGGTTGGAATGGTACTTACAATAGATATCTTCCTTGATTTTGTCCTGAGGTGGACCTCGAATCTCCTTAGGGACCGGGAGCTGATCCTTGATTTTGGAAAAGATATCCTCCAAGCTTGTGTTCAACGGGATGAACTCAAGGCACTGAACGTAACGTGGCTCCCCGCTTAGGAGTTGGCGTGACTCCGCGGTTTTGGTCTTCTTCCCCTGAGACATGAGATTAGGGTATGAGGTTTCTCCCTCCTTCCGCTTGGGAGTTGACTGGTTAGTTTTCAGTGGTTCCACTTGAGCGTTCCACTCTTCAGCTCGAGCCCATTTGGTGGCTTCAGCGGAAAGCTCGTCAAAAGTGGAGGGAGGGTTCCTCATCAGATGAGAGCGGAGTCCCCCGGCGAGCAGACCTTGCATAAGAGCATTCTTAACCGATCTGTCGTCGCAATCATCGCATTTGGTGTACCCGATGTTGAAGCCGATCTCTCCCCTTCCTGTTGTTTAATGAGCGACATATCGTTCAAGTTGTAGAGTCGTTTGGATACAACCCGATACCTCGCTAGGAAGGCCCTCCGGAGGTCGAAGAAGGAGTCGATGGAGTTGGGCTGGAGGGTCCGGAACCAACCCCGAGCCGATCCCTTCAAGGTTGAAGGGAAGATTCGGCACCTAGTAGCTTCAGACGCCTGACGGGCTTACATGGCGTACCTGAAGCTGTCAGGATGATCGTATGGGTCCTTGGTCTCATCGTACTGATCCATCTTGAGGGGCTTGGTATCCCGAGAGACCTCAGCATCCATGATCCTGCCTGTGTATGGGAGGGGAAGTTCCTCCTCGTGGTCGGTTCTGCCGAGGTACCCTCTGGAAACCTCGACCTAACCGAGCCAATCGTGGACACTCCGGATTTGGTTTTGTACCAGAGTCCGAACCAAATTTTCCACGTCGGGAGTGGTCGGCTCGGCTGCATTCTCCCCCAAGCGCTCGGTTCGGTCACCGAGTTTCTCGCTTACCGGCTGACGAGTGATTATCTCGCTCACCGGACGTTGGTCGGACATGACCATGGTTGGGCCGAGCCGATCCCGTGTAGGTTGTCTGCCGGCCTGGGTGCTGGAAGAGGAAAGTTCGAGCTCTTCTTCCGGGACTACGTTCGGCTGCGGACCAAGTCTACTCCTGGTTGGAGTTCTTTGTTCGACCGATCCGGTCCGTATTGGGTTTCCGAGTGGAGTCCCCAATCTGGTTCGGATCAGCGATCTCGGATCCTCGCTCGGATCATCATGGTAACTTCTGGGAGGTGAAGTAGAGTCTCTGACATAAGCCTGGCGTTTTTGTTGGATGATCTGCCGAGCATTTAAGAACTCGAGCTGATCAGCCAGGGGCATACTCTCGAAGCCAGGGAATGAGCAATCGATGTTCCGTCGGCAAGGGTGATTGTCGATGTTAGCCTGAGTGACTCGTGGGGGACGAGCTGGAGAAAGAACCTCGGGATCAGCTCGGGTCATTCTCGTGTTATTGACGATCCGAACACTCATCTCCTGCTGAGCTCGGAGGCGTTGCAGTTCGGCGGTCTGTTCTGCCTGTTTGGTCAAAAGCTCATTGTTCTGCCTAAGAAGTTCGTTCTCGGCAGCAAGTTGTTCTTGATTTACCCTTCTTAAGAGCCTATTGGTAGCTCTGAGATCGGCTGGATCATTGCTGATCCCAGCTCTTCCAGAGGGATTGGCTCTCCTCGTCTTTTCAGGTGTCTCAGGCTGATGTTGTTCATCATTCTGGGATCCTCTTGAGGAAGAGCTACTGTCGCGAAAGATGGTAGTCATGATGACTTGTGTGAAGGAAGAGGTTAGCACTTGTGGTGATGAACATAACGGCTGAAGTCGATCTTCCCACAGACGGCGCCAATCTGTTGATGCAAATTCCCGTAAGGTAGATACAACAACTTAGAACAAGTGACTTGGCTGATGAGAAGCCCTGCTGGATGATGACGTGAGATCAGAAAGTTCAAGTGAGCTCTTGGTAAGCCAAAGTTTTTGCAAGTGTTTGTTTGGTGATAGGTCCTGGCTTTTGTGCATATAAGATGGCTTATATAGACAAAGGAAATTGTGATTAGTAAGTTACTTGCATATAAATGAATGGTGGAGAGTGGTCCACGCGTTCGGTCATGACTAGTAGCATGCACAGCTACTCACCTCCTCAGCATTCAATGCTGCATTGAATGCAAGGATAGAAGATCAGGTGGAATGCCTCAATAGTCATGGCTGTGAGCTGGAATGTCTCATCTGTCAGAGAGTCATGTCAGGTGCACTTGAGTATGGCGGTTCGTCCCAACGTGATCTTCTTTAGAATGGCGGTGAGAGGCCGAGCCGATCCGAACACATGTCCTCACGTGTAGACGTGAAACCCACGTGTGATCGGATCGGATTTAGACAAGTCGGCCAAGCCGATCAGGTAGGTAATGCAGTGATCCCCTCAAGTGAAATTCGGCCGCAACTAGGATTTGAGATGATGATCACCAAAGCCGAGCCGATCCGAACTGGGAATGGAATGTACTAAGTTGATGTGGTGACGTGGAGATCCAAGTCTGATCGTGATCAGTCATTGGGCCGGGCCGAGCCGAACCAATGGTTGAGATGATCAGGTGGTGACAATATTGTCGAAGCACGTCTGATCGTGACCGGTCATTGGGCCGGGCCGAGCCGAACCAATGGTTGAGGTGATCAGGTGGTGACAAGATTGTTGAAGCACGTCTGATCGTGATCGGTCATTGGGCCGGGCCGAGGCCGGGCTGAGCCGAACCAATGGTTGGGGTGATCAGGTGGTGACAAGATTGTCGAAACACGTCTGATTGTGATTGGTTATTGGGCCGGGCCGAGCCGAACCAATGGTTGGGGTGATCAGGTGGTGACAAGATTGTCGAAGCACGTTTGATCGTGATCGGTCATTGGGCCGGGCCGAGCCGAACCAATGGTTGAGATGATCAAGTGGTGACAAGATTGTCGAAGCACGTCTGATCGTGATCGGTCATTGGTCCGGGCCGAGCCGAACCAATGGTTGAGATGTGACTGGAGAAAAATGATCTCCAGATCCGAGCCGAACTGATAGTGTCCGAAAAAGATGATCTCTCGAATTCCTGGTGGATCCCAATGTCGGTTTGGATCGGACATGGGTAACCCGGAGGTAAGAGCCGATCTCAGATGTACATTTTGTTGGCATTGCTGAGCTAAGACGATGACACAGATAGCTGGGTCTGACCAAGTTGACTGGTGGGCCACGTGTTGGTCTGTGATTGGCCATTGAATCCATGTGGATTTATCCACAAACACTTGTCACCTATTTAATTCAAATGATCAAAAACAAATTAGAATTTCTTAATTATTACATTTTTTCAAATATGTATTCAATTTATGTAAAGATTTAAGCAAGTAGATGTTATTTATTTCCTGCTAGGTGTCTTTGACTTTGAAAAAGTTCAAATATTTTTGTAATTAATTCCATTGAGAAAATGTACCTGCAATGGTTTTGAGCTCCTCTAGTGAATTAGGCAATCTAATTAGCCTCCCAGCCTCCATGCAACAGGTCTTTTTCCTTACTACAGGATGGCCTCTATATATGCTCACTCTTGGAATATTTACTCCATTGGACTTTTTCAAATCTGCATTTTTCTCTCCATGATGCCTCACCAAAAGCACTTCATCCAGTGTAGTGTCCGGCACTGTAATCCTGTGTCCAACCTCTCGTTTTTGCAGCATTTCGCTCAAAGTTTGCGAAGGGAATAAGTAGTCATGCGTGTTTGTGACATCTGCTCCATTCATCACTAGCAAATTTACCATGTCTACATTGTGTTCTTCCATGGCTATTTGTACTGCTGTTTTCCAATGGCTATCCTGTGAGTCAACATTTAATTCATGCTTCAAGAGTTCCTTCATCATGGTCAGATCATTTCCCTTTGCAGTCGTGCATAGAAGATCATCGGAGGTGTATGGATCAGAAATTGCAGCGAAGTAGTAGAGAATCTGGAATATAGAATGGTATATTATCAATTACACTGCAAAGCATAAGAATGGTATATTATCAATTACCTCTTACGTGTATGTTACAAGCATACTTGAGGAGTACCATTACACATTCTTCATGCCCATTTGATGTTGCTATGTGCTGATGCATTATAAAGAAACAATTAATTCAATCTTGCCCTCATATTGTTATAATGCTATCTATTTTAGTCATTGCAGTTCCCAGATAAGCTCATTTGTTTTAACTTTTAAGATCTTGATACTTACATTAATAGAATAATGACAGTGTAAGTACCAAATTTGAAGAATTCAGACTCACTACTTAGGAACCTCGTCAAAATACTGATCAAGTTTAAGCTTTAACATATATTTTAGATATAAATGGATGATAGTCACCTAAGCAGAGGCTGATAAGAGACCCTACAGTTAGGAAGAACAAAAATTCTGATATCCTGTACTGCATTCATCCTAAAAGAATGGTGAAAATTGAAGCAGATTCTTGTGTCACAATGATGAACTAGTTCATATTTTAATTAATAGAGTAAAAGAAAATTGTTTGCTCAATCAATATGTTCTGATGGATTTTTTTTGTTTTTCTTTTCTTTGTTTGACTGACATTAACAAACAATCTAAATAGTTGAGGCTACAAAAGACATACCAAAGGTGTTCTTCCTTTGGAGTCTCCAATGTCAGGATCCAACTTTGCCTTGAGCAGCTCCTCAAGTAGAGCAGCATTGCCTTTGCTGGCAGCACTCAACAAGTTGAATGCCATGCTTGGGTCACGCTCTTCTTCCCCACTCTCAACCATTATTTCTCCAATTCTCAAATCCCTGAGCTTTTTGTGATGCTGCAATGCAACATATACCTTAAGTAATTCCTTTCCATTTTTTTTTTCTGTTAAAGAAAAAACAAAGAAAGAAAGAAAGAAACCATAACCATTATTACACCAAAAAAAAAATAACTAACTTTGGTACCATGTCCACCAACATGTTTGAAGTTTTTAAGCATTTGTACTTTGTCTTCCTGTTTGGTCTACATTGCTTCTATTAGAGTACTGGTTTTGAGCCTCAAGAGCTGTGAAAGTGTTTTGGTTCTATACGTATAGCTTTGAGGCCTACAACAAAGTGCACCAACTTCTCCAAACATGTCTCCAGATTGCAGAGTCCCAACAACTATCTCTTTCTCCATCTCATAGTCAATTATTTCCACTTCTCCAGAAACAATGATGTACACATCATCCGGCGCTTCGTTTTGCATTACAACATCTTCTCTAGGTTGTATGTACTCTGCCTTCACGTTTGCAACCTGGTCATCAATTTGATTGTATTGTTAGGAGACAGAGGCTTTGAAATCTAACCAACATGTTATTTGATTTTATTTTATTTGGCAGTTGCATGATTGCATCACATGTTATGGTCTTGGAATCATTGGAGTTTCAAGCATTTGTAGTCCAACTACTTTATCAGGAAAATTGTGCATCCAGTACCACATTACCAATAATCACTCATTTGAAAAATGATGCAAGACGTAATTCTAAGCAGCTAATTGGTCTTTTTCTTAATATGCCTGTGATATTAATTTCGATTTCAACTGGCATGAAAAAGTGTTACCCTACCAGAAGTAGAAGTATTTCCCTTGAGACACCATTGAAAAGATAAACTTTCTCTACTGTTGGAAAAAACAAATGCTGGCAGATGCGCGCTTTTGCAAATAGATTTGGGTAGCTGTTCAATTATCTGCTGCTGGTTCAAGCTCTCAGCCTTGAATCTCAAACAAATATAAGCCAATATTTGGTCTTTCAACCTTGGAGGCAAGCGATTGCGGCACACAAAATTTGATGCTGCTTCAATGCTATTTCTCTGTACAATTTATAAAATACGAATCATAAATAGCTATGCATGTAAATTAATTAAAGTCAAAACTACACTTTTGGTCCCGTAGTTTGCCCATTTTCCATTTTTGTACTAAACGTTTACACTGTTGGTCCAAGTTGTCAAATTCATTGACTTGTTGGTCAAGTTTCCTATCATATATGTGAGAGCATTTTAGGTTTTTTCAATAGTCTGAAATCTTACTGAACTTCAAACCGATTTTGAAGCTACATTTCTCCCACACCTGCACTAAAATTGCTGGAAAAAAAAAAAAAAAAAACCAATCTAACAACTTGGACCAACAGTGCAAACATTTGGTAACTACAAGGAAAAAACTAAAAAAATTTAACTGTGCACTTAAAATAATGAAAACCCGAATAAACTGCTTAGATGTAATTTGGCATTACTCAAATGAAGAATCCCAAGATGATTTTATTAAAGAATAAATTATATGAAACTTATAATTAAATTAATTCCATGGTACGACGAGTGCCTTCAACAACTAAGTTTGTCATGTTTCCAATTAGGTAAGCAGTAAGGCCAAGGTTAAAGAGCTTGTAGAAAATGATGAAGATCATTTCCATAGTGTTGACTGCATGCATGTCTCCATAACCAACGGTGGTCATGGTGGTGATGGACCAATAGAGGACTGAGATGTATTGGATCCACAGGCTTGTCTCTCTGAAATTTGGAATCAGCACCAATCCATGTCTTCCCTTGGTGTGGGTATCGGTCAGCTAGCAGGTAGTAAAGGCACCCAGCACAGTGTACTGAAAACAACGTGATCACCTGCGTACGTCCATTTTACAACTTTCTCATCTTCAACAATTTGAATTAGGCTGTTCATATTGAATTGTATGATGAAAAATTCTTCACAAATTCAGTTTATGAAAAATGACCATTTTGGTTACTATTGTTATTTCCTTTTCAGTGGGGTCTTACACTCGGTTCTAGTGACATTTCTTTCTAATTATGCTTTTATACTAATAATCCCTCTACTTTCAGTCAAACATCAAATTGGTTCCTAAAGTGCATTTTCAATCAATATACCCTTAATTTTGTCATCGAATTAACATCAATTTGGTCCTTAAAAATATTTTAAAAATTCACCAAAAATAGTTCGGGATATGAAAAAATTCCCTGAAAATTCTCAAAACCATAAATTAAGGCGGTCAAGAGTCATGCCTTAGCACTTGTGAATGCTTAAAGCCCATGCCAATATTAGAGGTAGCTGCTCTCTTTTAGCAACAATAGAACCTCCCTCAGTCACAACCCATGTTTCTGGCTCAATCACCATTTCTAGCCCTGAATCGAATTTCTTGGGTTTACTAACTAGAATTGTTGGGTTTCAACATGGGTAGTTTAGGAAAACATGTTGGGTATACTAATGAGTTTTAATATTTTTTAAAATAAAGATGAGTGTAAAAATAATGTTGGGGTTACTAATTCAAAAGTTGTGTTCGAATAGCGACACCCAAAGATGGGCTCTTCCTTTGAATTCTTGCTGCACAAAAATGTTAAAAGAAGAGAGGCTAGGCTTTCAATTAATTCCGAGCAATGCAACAATGGATGAACAAAATTAAAAGTTTGCAAAAAAAAAAAAAAAAAGGAAACAAAAGAGGAGAAGAATGAGAAAAACCATGGAATTCCATGAGGAGGCCAATATCACATGAAGGACAAAACAAAAACTGGTGAGCATATGTCGACTCAGAAGTTTAATCGAGTTGGTCTTGGTCCCAAAATTGTCAGAGCAAGCTACAAGCTGTTGTAGGTTACTAAACCAAAAATTAAAAGTGATGAAAATGGCTTGCTGATTTGTTGACTTGAAGAACAAATGGGTTGTTGGCTTGTTTGGTTCACATGCGTGTTCTTAATCCATCACGCCGGCTAAGTCAGAAAGCTACTGGACTTGGGCCTGCAAGGCTAAGAGCTAGCCCCTCATTCAAAGTGCACCGACCAAATCTAATGGGCTTGTTTCTAAAGTTAATTTGCCCATTAATATGCTGATTAGAAAAATTAATTGGTATAAAAATAAATAAATTTCAATGGACTTCTCTCAAATGCTTGTGCTCATTAAAAAATAAAATGTTTCATTTAACAAATAAATGATGCAAAAATATTAATGGGCACATTCTTCAAATTCAAATCCCAAATCTCAAATCAAATTCTCAAATTAGTACAAAACCAACTCTCTCAAATAGTACGGAACCATCTCTCTCTCAAATTGGTACAAAACCAAATCTCTCAAATCTAAATTCTAAATTCTAAATTCAACTCCAAAGTGGCACAAAGTCAACCAAGTCAAATTCTTCAACAAACTATATTCAGTTTGATCTCACCAAGGATATGTAGGCAACCTACCAAAATTCAGGTGCAACCACAATCTATCCAATTTTACCCTAAATATCCCAGAAGTTAATTCTACACACAAAGTCCCTGAATTAATTTCTCAAATTAAATCTAAGGGCTCTAAAGCCTACCCAAATTCTAAAATTACGTAAATGGGTCACTTACTCATTTAATTCCTAAAAATTTGGAACTACGTGTGAGTTGATCCCGCAACCGGTACGTAGGCAATCTAGAACCAAGTCTAGATACAATCGCATCCTAAATCAAATCCTTGGTGAAACTCAACCAAATTCACTAAACACTTGACCTAAATCCCAATTTTTCAATGAGTCATTCACTTATTGGGAATCCCATATCTAGAACTACGAATTAGCTTGATCCCCTCAAAAGAGTACGTAGGCAAGGGATTGTAATTAAGAGATGCACTACATCTTGAATGGGTTGTACCAAAAATAATAAAACCCCTATTCCTTAAATGAATTTGGGTGAAATTATGTTGGGTAATATTAACATTATTTATGTACAAATTTTGTTCAAAAATGTAATAGGTGATGAGTGTGCATTTTGCATCATTTTATGATACTAATTCCTTAACCTAGAATGTTAGAACTCGATACTTTTGTGTCTATTGTTTTGTTTTTGTGTTTTTAGGTCAAATAAAGCATAAATAGGAAAAAGGAGCAAATGGAGCCATTTTGGGACATTTCTTGGTCAAACTAGGAAAAAAGCAGAAATTCTAGTTAAATGAGGATTCCTAGTCACAAGAGGAAACATCAAGTCTAGAACCATCATTGTTAAGCCTGAAATGAGAAATCCTAATTAGAGCAGGAATTCCTTATTGAACTAGAAAACCTAACCCTACTAGTGAAAGAAGTCCTAATGATACTAGGAGTCACTAGGGGCAATATGGTCATTATGAGAAGTGAAATAGACATGGAATCCTAGTGAGACTAGAAAATGTTGGTCAAAGTCAACTCAATCAAGTCAAGGTTCCATAAGCTTCTAGAAGGTATTGGACATCCATGAACTCAAATGGAGTAAAAAAATGAAATCGAATCCAAGAGGGAGAGAAGGGTGAAATTGGAAGTAAAAGTCAATGGTCAAGGGTCAACTATGCCATGCCATGAAATCAAATAGGCCATAGGCCTAGGTGAATTTGAAAAGAGAAGATGGTGAGGTGGCAGCCCATGCACACATGCATGCAGCCCACATGCGCAACCTAAAGGAAACCCTAGCCCATGCCGTGCAGCCCAACCACCTAACCCTAAAGCCTATGCGCATGCTAGTATGAACTTAAGCCTAATGCATGAAAGCCTTGCGGCCAACCCATTTGTTTAAAAACCCTAGCCTTGCCGCACATTCCTTTTCCCTTGCCTCCCAAGGAATTCACTTTTTCCTCTATAAATAGATCATATTCTCTCATAATTGGGGGTTCCCAAGTTCACAAAATTTAGAAAAAGGAGAAAGAGCAACCGAATTGAGAGGAAGAGAGAGAGAGAGGGTGGCGTGACAAGAGAGAGATTGAGAGACCTTGCTGCAGCCCTAGCTCACCTTGTCGTGAGCCTCCTAGCTGTTTAGGTTTCACTTTTGTCATCTTTTTCTCGTCGTAGCCCCCTCTCTTTGTGATGTTGATTTTCTGTTTTGGAATTCTTGTTTCTTTTAATTAGTTTTATTTAATTAGTTTAGTTAATTTGACTCTCAACATGGATTGGGATTTTATATATATAATTCAGTTTTATTTCTCTATTTTAATTATGTTCTAGTTTGATCTATCTTGCATGTTAAGCCTAGGTTGATTTTCAGATTCGCTATGCTCTAACGAATCGTTTATCCGTCTTTTAACGAATTGATTTGATGTTTGCACTTATCAAATTCCTATTATCTATTAGAATCTGTTTGCTAGCCATATGCACGCTTTGACTGATCACCTTAGGGTAATTGTATCTAGTTTATTTGTTAGGTTTAGCTGTGCAATAGTCAAAGATACTAAATCACAAGTAACAAGGGAATTATAAGAAATTGTTCTTGATAATGGTTTTGTGGGACCTCTACAAGGAAACAACCAAAGCTTGTATGTTGTGCATGTTTGACGTTCTCATAGACCTTAATGACTCTTGCTTGGGTAACAACTGCCTTAACTTAGTACTAGGAATATGTAAGTTAACTGATTAGAGGAGGCCTAAGAAGCTCTTAATTATGTCTTAGGGGAATAATTGCGAGAAAGTAACTAGCCAAACCTTTTTAGCAGTCAAACTTTGATTTGTTTAAATTAATTTATCGTTAGCCTTGGATGGTTAGAGTATGCTTATTTGGATTGATAACTGAATGTTTAACATTGCAAGATAGTTTAGAGTGTGTGTGCGTGTAGTGATGTGTGTGTGTGTTTCCATCTTCCAAACCTCCTGTTAGTTATTCAAAATGATTGATTAAATTGATTTGTTGTTTATTAACCATTCCTTGTGGAATCGACCTCGTGCTTGTACATTTTGCTACTAATGCGATTCGTGCACTTGTGAGTAAACTTAGAATAGAATGTGTTTTTATTTTGTTCTAAGAAAACAATCAACAATAGGATTTTTAGTGTCTGTTGCACAGTTACTGAATTAGTTATTATATGAAACTGTGTAGTATTGGTTTTGCATGTTATTTAGTAGTGTTGAATTTATTTTCTAATTTGAAATTTTCAGTCTCTGTTGCACAGTTACTAAATGAGTTTGTATTTAAAAATGAAGTTTTGGATATTTTTTGAATTTTTCAGTGTATGTTGCACAGTTATTGAATTAGTTCTTGATGTATATGAAATTGTGCAGTATTGGTTTTGCATGTTCTTTAGTACTGTTGAATTGATTTTATGATTTGAAATTCTTAGTCTCTGTAAATGAGTTTGTCTTTAAAAATGAAGTTTTGGATGATTCTTTAAATTTTTCAGTGTTTGTTGCACAGTTACTGAATTAGTTTTTAATGTATATGAACTTATTGTGGTCTTAAATTTAGTCATTGTCACACAATCACTGATTTTACTATTATTTTTTTGAAACTGAATTTTTATTTTACTATTATTACCCATTGAGGGTTGCTCTTCATGGAATGAAAAGTACTGGATTAAAATTTTGTATGTGTAATTTTGTTGTTTGCGCATCCTGTCACACAATTATAGATTGATTGGTTTTCTTGTTTTCTTTTACTGTCAGACAGTCATTGTTTTAGGTTTCTATACAATCACGACTTGTTAATTAATGTTTTTGATGTTTATGTGGTGTTTTTTTTTTTTTTTTTTTTTTTAGTTTTGGATACTGTCATGCAGTCACTAATTTGGGAAAAATGAATTTATAATTGTGACTATCTGACAATGTCTGAATTTATGTAGTATGTGAAATGAATTAAATTGTGGCTGTCTGACAGTGTCTAAATTTATGTAGTTTGTGGTTTCTAACATTTAAAAAAAAAATGGTGAATGTACTTTAATATGTGTCCTGTAGTCATGAGAGACAAAAGAGGTCCATAAAAAAAATATGCTAAATGCCTAAATAGTGACTATTCTTTCAATATGTGTCATGAAGCCATGATAGATAAAAAAAGACAATAGAAAAAAAAAAATAGTGCAACATACAATGTGATTCACAAAAAAAAAAAAAAAAAAAAAAAAAGTGTTGCAATGTATGAAGATAAAAGATGGACGAACATGCACATGAAGCAAAAATGGTATTTTAAAATTTTTTATTACATTTTGACTTATTTGGAATTTTGATAAATTCCAAGTCAGTAACATTTTGACGTAACTTATTATGGGATCAATTTTGACCTTTTTGAAACGGTGGTAGTGCCTGTAATTTAATTATGGTCTTTCTTATGTCCAATTTTAGAGTGTTCATAATTTTATTTTATTCATTTTGGTCAATGGGTACTGGTATGGTATTTTGGAAGAGTGCTGCTATTTGCACACCCCTAATCACTTAATTAGTGAATTTACCCTAAACTCCCAATTTGAAAGACCCTAATGGACAACTCATTTACACACCCATCTCTCTTCTCTTCTTTGTTCTCCTCCATCTCCAGCTTCTCTTTCCCTTCTCTGGCCTCTCTATTCTCTCTGGTTTTTCTCTCCGAGGACGAAAACCACTGCTCTCCCAGCCTAGCCCCGCTCCCAGCTTCTCTCTTTTCTCTCTAGCTTTTCTCTCAAGCAACAACCCCGGCCCTCCCAGCCCAACCCCGCCCTGCGCCCAGCCTAGCCCAGCCCAGCCCCTATCCTCCCGGCCCCGCGCCGACCTTCCCCTCCTCTCTTTAGTGTTGAAAGGCCTGTGACGGCGATTGTGGCAGTGCGGTGTTTTGGTTGGGTGTCGGAGCTCATTTGCGTTTGCGGCAAGTCTTGGCAGGGTGGTTGGGTTGATAAGCCAGAGAGAGGAAGGGAGGAAAGAGAGAGATGTGGAATTAGGGTGCTGCGCGCGATGGTGCGGGGTGGCTGGGTTGGGAGGTGGGGTCAGGGGTGGGGTGTGTTTGTGGGTTTTGGGTGGGACATGTGTATTGTTTGGATGCTGGGTGGGGTGAGTAGAGTTTGATGGATGGGGTGGGTGTGCAATGAGAAATTTGGTGAGATGACTAATTTTGGGGTATTTTGGTATTGAGAGGGCTGTGTTAAAGAGAAATTTCAAATTTTAGGAGAGGGTAAGGGGTGTGTAAGAGAAAAAGATGTGCAAAAAGAAAAAAAAAAAGGTGTGCAAATAGCAGCACTCTTTTGGAATGTTCGGGGTGGCTGGTTCCATCGCTGGGGTGTGTGGTCGCAGACAGAGATAGAGAAAGGAAGAAAAGAAAGAGGGACGGAGAGAGAGAGAGAGAGAGAGAGAGAGAGAGAGAGAGAGAGAGAGAGAGAGAG
>QANW01000494.1:896937-964462 GCA_003254865.1 Dryas drummondii
AGAGAGAGAGGAGAGAGGAGGGGGAGTGTGTACGGGGTGGTTGGGTTGAAAAGCCAGAGAGAGAAAGGGAGGGATGAGAGAAGGAAAGAGAGAGAAGGGTTCAGTGTGAGGGGAAAAAGAAGAGAAAGGGTGGGGTTGGGGAGGACATATACTGGGTTCAGAAAGAAATCTTCTGGCATAATGCAATTCGATACAACAAGAGAAATCACTTTTTGGGTATCGGTGAAGATAACCAGATAAAGTTTTGGGATATGGATAATACAAATGTTCTTACTAGTACAGATGCTGAAGGTGGACTTCCAGTAAAATTACTCATTATACATTTTATTTTATTTTCAAATATTATGAATGAATAGAAGATACCCTTGTTTTGAGATTCCATTCATTGATTACTTGATATTCAACAAGGAAGAAAATTTGCTTGCTGTTACCACGGCTGAAAATGGATTCAAGGTCCTTACAAATGTTGATGGTTTGATCAGATCCTTAAGATTGCAATCGAAACTCGATCTTATGAAGCATCCAGAGCACTTATTGAGAAGAGCACCTATCGAGATGAAGGTTGTTATTTCTCTTTCCATGCTATTCTAACCTTTTCATTCATTTGCATTTTTTGTTTCATGACAAATTGGCTTTCTCTTTGCGAAGTGAGAACTTAATTTGCTTCATGTTCATGGAAGAAGAAGAAGAAGAAGAAGAAGAAGAAATAGAAAAGATAAGGGGAGTTGTGTATGGGGATGGGGTGTGTTGGGTGAGGGAATGAGAAAGAGAGAGAAAGAGGGAAGAGACTGGATGGTCTTTTCCCTTGAGTTTTTTTTTTTGTATTTTTTAAGAGGGGTGTGCAAAAAAAAAAAAGTGTACAAATAGCAGCACTCATTTGTAATTGGGGGAAAAAAAATTACAGAAAATTCCAAAAAAATTTCAACGGCTAGCTATCCCAATACTTTATATCTACCTCATTCATTCATAGTTTTCTTCACATCCATCTTCTTCCCCAAAATTTCATCAAATTCTTAGTTTTCAATATGGTTAGAGGTTTTCGAAAAACTTATCGAAGATTGGGTAGTTTGATGGCACTCGTGTCTTGTTAAACTTGGTGGATGCAGATGCACCCTGCATCTGTACATTTTTAGGTTGCAGATCCTTTTTTAGGTTCCAAATGCATCTTTTTAGGTTGCAAATGATTTGTTTTAGGTTGCAGATGATATATTTTAGGTTGTAGATACAAAGTTTAGGTTGCAAATGAAGCTTTCAGATGCAGGTTAGGTTGCAGATGCATCTGCCGAGCGCTCAGTAGATAGTTTTAGTTTCTACTTAAGTTTTTTTTTGGCCGACAGAGGTTTGGGTTAAATTTTTTTTCTCATTTTGGGTTTCTAATTAAAGTATCCTACATTTTAATTGAGTTGAGTCTTAATACCATTGGTGTTGCATTAGCTAATACCCAAAATTTGAGCACTATATGAGGTGCAAAATAGATTTGGGTATCTTCGACACTCACAAATGGCTTATTATAAGTGACTTAGAATTATCATCTACAACAATTTTTAGTTGTCTAACTACAATTTTATACGGACTTTTAGTCACACTTTCTATACGTGATGGGGGTAATGAATTTCAAAGTTTATTTATTATTATTATTATTATTTATTTTTGTGTGAAGAGATACTTGTCACTATTTATAAAGTATGGTAATTTGTCACTACATAAAGTAAAGTACAATCATAACCACGTGATGGCCTTGGGCCACGAAAGCTATAATATCAAAATGAACAAAAAAGCTTTCAGATGCCATTCTCATCCAATAATGCTAGTTGTCCTACATTTTTTTTCTCACATTTGTATCCCACATGATGTGTTATTACTTTACTGGAAGGGTATTTCTTTTTTCTTTTTTAAGTTTTATTTTTTAATTTTTAGTGTCTAATGTATGAATGCCATGTAAGATGGTATGAAATTGTGGTATAAAAATGTGTTAAGTGTAGCATTAATGTTATATATATAGAACAATACTTGGGTCACCCTTTGGGGGTACCTCAAGGTCACCCCACCCCCTCAAATCATGATTTCGGTAATGTCGGCGCATAATCAGAACCGTTCACTTTTTAGATAAAGTATTAAAGATCATCTCTGCAAAAAATCAAATCAATCGGAAATCGTTTGGTTATATAACTGTTGTCAATTAAATAGAAAAAATCAACGGTTTTCAATTAAAGAGTGATTTTTTTACCAAACCGTGATTTTTTCTATTTAATTGACAACAATTATATAACCAAACGATTTCCGATTGATTTGATTTTTTGCATAAATGATCTTTAATATGTTATTTAAAAATTGAACGGTTCCGATTATGCGCCGACATTGCCGAAATCATAATTTGGAGAGGTGGGGTGACCTTGAGGTACCACCAAGGGGTGACCAAGTATTGTTCATATATATACTCATACCACGAACTCTGTCCAACCAGGTAGGTTTAATTTTCTGTCTCCCATATACTGAGTAAGTATCTAGCAATAATTAATAAAGGCAAAAGGAAAATAAAACTATATATAGCAATATTTAATTGACAAAAAAAAAAAAAATCAAATGGATTGATCAATATATCTTCTTAACCTCAGTCTCCTATTTTCATTTTTTGCTCATGTACGTTGTTCTTGATTAATATTAAGGGAAACAAGGCTTTCCATGTAGATCCCAATATAAGGAAAGCCAAGATAAGTTTCAGGAATCGATAGCTTCCGAAGCTTTTTTTCATCAAAATTGTACAAAGCTAAAACTCGTCGAAAGGCCATCAAATCAAGAGATTTTGTCCAAAACCCAGAATGTGATAATCCGCAACATGGGACGGAGACGCTCATTTTAGTCCAAGAGTCTTTTACTCCATATTTATTCATCACCCAAAACTCGTTATATATTGTTTCTCCAGAATAAATACCATATAGTGTAGCATATAGCGAATTTTCTCTGAAGACCTCCAATTGTATCTGAAAAGGCTCGCAGGTGGAGTATGCATCCGGCAGTTGAATTTCACGAACCTCCTCCTCTTCTAAAAGGAAAGAAACAATGATCGAGGACTGATCATCATGGCTGCCGCTGCCTTTGAAACTTTTCACCGACCAATGAAGACCTCCATTCAGGAGGATCCCAACTCCCAAGTGATGAAGATCCAGGATAATAGGGAAAGATAGGGCTGTTCTCAATCTGTCGCCAAGAATTGGTTTCCAAAGTATAGACACTAAACACAATCGCTTCATCTCTATACAACTGCCCGTTAACCACCTTGTACTGATAAGTGGAATAATCATATCCAAACCCAAATAGGTTGGTATATCCATCGATCACACAAGTGGTGTTTTGGTGGCATTGGTAGTTCCTTGGATTCCTTTGTTGCCGGATTAACCAAATATAACACCCTATATAAATGATACAACAACAAGCCATTGCAGGGACACATAAGGAAAATGTCAGTATATATGATCGAACATAGTCGAGCTTAGTAGCTGGTACGACTAAATAATTATGATTGGTATCGGTAGGATCAGTAAAATCAACCATATGATGATCATTAAGAAACCCATCGAGGTCTATAGAGCGAGGGCATGTACATTCCCCATCAGTAAATACGACTCTTCGTCTTTGCTAGCTTGTGTACATCCTCATTCTCAGCAGGTTTGTTGTAGTGCATCAGAACAAAATTGGCCGGGGTCGGAGATAAGAGAACGCCATGGCTTTGACACACACCTGAAGCGGCATAAGGACTTTACTGGTAGCTAGCCTTGAAAGAATATCTTCTATGATATGGGATGGAAGGTCGTTAGGGTTTGGGTTTCCCGGCCATCATCAGCTGGTCCTGTTCCATCTTTCTTCACAACAAAATGTACGTGTTTATCTGCGCATAGAGGAAATTATATATATGTATGCGCTTGGGGGCAATTTTCTTGAGTCCCAATTGGGTTTGGTCTTTTAGGGCGTGCAGGATTCGTTTTGCACTGGCTCCTATATACAACAGGAAATCAACCAATCCATCTAGTGGAGTCCTATCAAACTAAGGATTCTGACCAAAGATGGAAAAAGATCGATGATGAAAATATTTTTATTGCCAAAATTTTTTTAAACTGTCAATGGTTGATTAAATTATTAAAAGATAAAAAAAAATTACTCATAAAGGTTAAAACGGTAAAGTTAATTAACTGAGGACACATAATTCATGAGCACAGAAAACAGATCGGTCAATTTAACTTTCAAAGCTCACTACGTAAGGAACCTTGACAACATTAAGATGAGTACAATATTTTAGCAGTTTAAATACCAATAATACTAGAGAGGCATCATGTAACAATTTCTTTATACCCCTCGCCTACCAGCTTCCCTTTCATGATGAAAACAAAAGGCATTAAACAGAAAGCTATTACCTAATCTTTATAAAAGGAAATAATAGTCTTAAAGTGACAGTGAATTGATGCATGTAAAAGTTGCCATACTACAATGGTGAAGGCCAAATGTAAAAGCTGCTATATTTTATGTTTTGGTGAAGAAAAAGCCTACATGTCTTAAAACAATATTATCCAACTTTAAGTTGGTATTTTCTGTAAACTCTTCTTGACTTCTTGAGAAGTTCTCCATGCTTTCACGACCATTTTACTTAAACAATAAAGTACTTCCCATTATAAACTTACAAATAAGAGGAAATGTACTCTGACATTGTATCCAAACAATTTCTATTTTAAATTGTTTCATGAATCTTACCAAGGACCAGAGAAATGTTGCCATCTCAAAGGCATTCTGCAAGCATGCATCACAAGAAATTACAGTGAGTACTGATGATTGATATCATGGAGAGAGTGCTCTAGATCATAAATGATAAATAAGACATAAGATATCAACTGCAAATATGCTTAACCTGAAATATGATGAATTGAATCAACCGCAGTAGTATCATTAATTGGTTTTCCAAACCAAAACAAATCGTCACGTGGCTTCACTCGATTCCCAACAGTTGGCAGCCCTGTTTGTTCCACAATTCCAAGTGCTAAGGAGGAGACAACATGCTGGAGCTTTGTTCCAACCAGCATGATAAGCTTTGGCGTGCACAACAATTGAAAAGGATGGGTAAAAAGAAAAATGAGAAGGAAAATTGTTATAAGGTATGTATACTTACAATGATAGGGATGAAAGAAAGCCAAAAGTAAATATTCAGACCGGTAGCAATTGGAAACCGTTTAGAAAAAAAAAAAAACAAAAAGCTTGAAATATACAAAATTCTATTTATTTCAATTCTGAACATACAAGAAGTTACCATGAATGTTTACGAAAATGCACACTATGGCATAACCCCAAAGCGGCCAGCTGCAAAATCAAAGCAGGACATCCGTTCAATATAGATTATTGTAAACTGTTTTAACTATTTTTCTTTTCAGAAAATCATTTATATGCAAAGAATGCGGCTGCTTGTCAAATTTCAATGCAGATTTTGGACATATTTCCTGCATGGAACACATAAAAATAGGGAAAAGCCCTCTGCAAGTCAAGTATTAATTACATTTTCTGATGTAGTGAAAAGACCACTCATTTAAAGTTTGGTATCAGGGTCATAGAATGACTAACGTACATTTTACATTCCTCACCTTACATCTTAGATATATAACTAAAGTTTCCATTGGTTCAATACCAATCTTAAAGTTACTAAAGATCTAGAGACCACTTTTATGATTGAGGTTCGGGGACAAAAAGAAAGCCTAATTGTTCAACCAAAGGGTTAAAGCTAGCATTACCAGATAATTCTTAGGGGCATTGGAAAAGGTGATGCATATCCGATATGGATATTACACACTTCTATAAGCATATCTGTCCTATACAACCTTACATTAACAGCAGACGTAAATTATACTCTAAAGTGATGGCATCCAGAGCTGAGGTCATATTCTTTTCTTTTTATTTTCTTGATATATAGGTAAGAAATTCATAAGAACTGCATTGCATCACAACAGAATTACATCGAAAGAACAAAACTAACTTTAAATTTAAGTTCACTCAAGAAATCAAAATAAGATAGAACTATATCAAAATCACACAGAAGAAAATTATTGTAATTCAGAAACGTGCATACTAATACCAAGAATGCCGTGAAGTTCATCTTCCATACTCCGGACCATATATTTATGAAAATTATAAGAAAGTGGAAGTTTGTGCTTCTGCAAATTATTAACACACAAGTAAAATGCAACACGATTCAGTACAATAATAGCATATGATAAAACAAGGATATTTCAATGAACAAGAGACTAATTAAACAGAATTTAATGCAATAGGAAAGCAACATGTATAACTAAGGGCATCAATAATTAAATACCCACAGTGATGAAGCCCAAACACAGAGCCAAGTAATCAGATCTCTGTATGGAACTCTTAAATTGTCATAAAAAGCAGAGCTGCAGGATTAGGAGTACAGAAATCAACTTTACCTTACAGTGCCGGATACTACACTGGATGAAGTGCTTTTGGTGAGGCATGATGGAGAGCAAAATGCAAATTTGAAAGACCTGTTGCATGGAAGCTAGCTGGGAGGCTAATTAGATTGCCTAATTCACTAGAGGAGCTCAAAACCATTGCAGGTACATTTTCTCAATGGTATTAATTGCAAAAATATTTGAAGTTTTTCAAAATCAAAGACACCTAGCTAGCAGGACATAAATAACATCTACATGCTTAAATCTTTACACAAATGGAATACATATTTGAAAAAATGTAATAAGAAATTCTAATTTGATTTTGATCATTTGAATTAAACAGGTGACAAGTTTGGATTTGATTCAAGAACTGTAATGGTAAAAGATGAAGAAGGAGCAGAAATCGACTCCATTGAATTCATTAGAGAAAATGACAAGCTTTTCATAGTTGAAGAACCAATGGTTGATTAATCCTCAACCTCCTTAGTGGAAAATTTGAACGCTTCCTTTCCTTGGCATCATCCTTAACCCTGGGAGAAAAACCCTTTTTATGAAAAAGTCTTTTGTATAATATTATAGTTTCCTTATATGAAAGTACACTTCAAATATCACATCATCAAACCATTTCTAATGCACAGTAATACACATTATACAGATAGTGAAGACTAAACCATAGTGTTTTAAAAGTTATATATGTTGCTGTGAGTTATTAATGTGTCTCTCATGCAAGACTCCATGGCCTAATGATACAAAATTATGTAAAGACATTAAATTTGTCTCACAATTCCGTTACCTTAATTTGTTTTTTGTTACATAGGATCAATTTTTTAATCTATCATAATCTTAACCATTTTTTTTCATCAGAAAAACCCTAGCTGCCACCCCAAAAGAACAAACTCTTTCTTCTCCTCAACCTATCCATGGGGGAGGGGCAGCCCTTATATTCTCACTGCTCCTCCTCTCGCTCCTCTCTCCTTAATTTGTTTTTCTTTTTCTTTTTCTGTGTTTTTATTTTTGTCCTTTCGAATACTCTCATCCTAATGATTGAGAGCGTTTCTTACTCTCATTGCGAGAGTTTCTCCACCTCCTTTCGTGAGAGTTTTTCCGATTTGGTTTGTTTTGATTTGTTTTGTATTTTGATGCTTCAGGTTTTCTCTAGCGCTCATGACAAGGTGTTAGGAAGTCACTATTTTCGCCTGTATCGGTCATGTTTCCATCGGTTACTACTGTCTGATCTACCACTTTGCGCTATTGTCAGCCTCGACTTAGAGATAGATGTTAGCTAGTAAGATCGTGAACCCAAACGCGACTAGTTCGCTAATTCTTATGATACCTCTCTGGCTCTGTTTGGTGGCTATAGTATCTGCTCGATGTCGATGTTATGAGATATTGAAATTTATGTGGGCTTTTCTGCTCCATTTTTGTGGGTTTTTGTTTTCTTTTAAGACTTTGGGCTCATATTTTATATTCTATGTCTTTTTGGCTGTTTTAATGCAATGATATGTTTTATTCTAAAAAATTAATCTTAACCATTTTCTCCACGTACTATTGGTATCATTTAATTTTATAGATAATTAGATAGAACCCCTTATCATTCCTTTCTTTCAAAATAATTTTAGTAATAATATTTTAATTAGAAAAACTTATATAATATTTTTGGTAGTTTCATATTATTGTTATTATATAAATTTGATATTAATCATGATAAGAGCATTAGGAAAATTAATTTTCAAAATAAAAAAAAAATGTTCAAAGTTGAAATCCGCAACAGTAAACATCCTTTCAATAAAAAAACTATAATATTTTTAATTAATGGAGATAAATAACATTAACTACTCATAATATTATATTAATAGGGTAAGAGTATCTTAAGGAAACAACAAACTTTTAGTTTTTAATTAAGTTGATTCATCCAACAATAAAAAAAAAAATTACTTATATGGACAATAGTCAAAGGATTAAACCTCTAAAAAAAAAAAAGAGGCTCAGTCACTCGGATTGTACTCTGATTTGCAAGTCACCACCAATATAAAAGATTGTTACAAATTGTCACTTGAATTAAAAAAATTTGCAATGTCACGCTTCCGTCAATTTTTCTGTTAAAAACAAGGGTATTTTAGTCTTTTCAGATTAGTTTTTTATTATTAAATATATAAATAATTAATGATTAAATAAAAAATGAAAAAACAAAAACTGAAAAAATAAAATTGAAAAAATAAACCAAACCACCACAGCCACCCCATCCCCTCCGCCCCTAGCCCCAACCCATCCCTCTCACCCAGCCCCGACTCACCTCCCTTCCCCTTGCCCAAACCCCCCGCCCCTCCCAGCGCTGCCCAGCCCCGCCCAGCCTCTGCACCAGCCAACCAGCCACCACCCACCCTCTAACCGAGCCCTTCCCTCCACCCAGCTCCGACCCACCCCTCCCACCTATCCAAACCCCACCTCCCACCCATCCAGCCACCTGCGTGAATTGGGGAGCCACCCACCACAAACCCAGCCTCTCCCCGCCTTCACTGCCCCTCTCCCCCACACCCAGCCCCTCTCCCCGCACCTAAACCCAACCCCTCTAGAAGGGAAGAGAGAGAGAAAAGGGAAACTAAAGGGAGAGAGAAATAGAATGGAGAGGGAAGAGGGGTGGTGGCCGGGGAGGGTGGTCGGTGGGTTTTTGAATGGAGGGAGGGAGGGAAGGAGTTGATGGTGGCTGCGGAGGTGGAGGGAGAGAGGCAGGAATTCTTTTTTATTTTTTTTTTTAAATTTTATTTGTGGGTATACTAAGTAAATTTTGTGGGTATATTAAGTAAATCTTAAACATATCTCATGGAAAATAAAAAAGGCTAAAATATCTCTTAAAATTTACTTGAAAAGACCAATATTCCATTGTTTTTAACAGAAAAATTGATGGAATTAGACAATAGGGGTGGACACGGTCCAATCCAATCTAGTTCTCCCCCCAAATCGTGCACTGGATTGATGAAGGTTATTCAGTCTGGTCCGGTGCTGAGAACTATACGTTTTGCACCAAAACTGGACCAAACTGAACAGTAACAGTTCCAGTTTGGTCCGATGCACTGTTTGGGGTTGGACCAAAAATTGCACTGCACCAAGCCATCAAACAAATTCACAATCACAATCACAATCACAATCACAATTCACAACCCTAAATCAACCAAGAAATGAAGAAACAAAGCATTGCAAAATTCGACACTGAACACCGTTTGATTGAATACATACATCCCAGAGAAAAATTTCTAATGAAAAACAAAACCCAAATCGGATTTGACAACAACAATCGGTTGACGTTACTGTAAAATCAATAAATCCCTACCCTAACCCAAAATCAGTAAATCCATAACCCTAAATCCCCAAATCAAACCCTAAATCAAACCTCTAACCCAAAATCAATAATACTATAATAGAGTGAGATATGAGAGATGAGAGATGAGAGTCTGTGACTGTGTGAAAATGGCGGTTCTTACAGACCCATAGCTCATAGATCGAACCTCTCTTCGTCTTCCTAAAAAATATATTGAGATCGAGAGGGGAGATCGAGAGGCACTGAGAAAGTGAGAGATCGAGAGCTAGATTGAGAGGCACTGAGAAAGTGAGAGATCGAGAGGTGGTGAGAAAGTGAGAGATCGTGAAATGGATGGGTGTTTGAGAGATCGAGAGTTGGCTGGGTCGGTGAGAAAGTGAGAAAGTGAGAACGTGAGAACTGAAGTCTGGGTCGGTGAATGAGCATATCGAGAGCTAACTGAGTGACTGGGTGAAACCTGAGAAGAAGTCTAAGATAAGAAAGTGAGAACTGAGAAGTCTGAGAGAGTGGCTGGGTGGGTTGGATGTTTGTCTGTTTGAGTTTGACCGTGTTTGACTATTTTTGTTTGTGTTTGTGTGTAATTGTAATTTGTTTGTGTCATTGTGTGTTTAATTAATAGCTTATGTGTAATTGACTAATTGTAAATTGTAATTATAATTTGTTTAATTGGGGTTTCAAGTTTTCAACTTTCAATTGGGATTATATACTTATATATGTATAGAGTAATTAATATAGTTTAGGGTATATGATTATAATTGTATTAGGGTATAGGGTTATAGTTGATTATGATTCTAGTTAGGGTTTCATTGGGATTTCAACTTTCAATTGGGGTTATATATATACTTATATAGTTATATATGTTATATACTTATTACTTGTATATGTATAGAGTAATTAATTTATTTTAGGGAATATGGTTATAATTGTATTAGGGTATAGTTGACTATGAGTCTAATTGAGGTTTCAATTGGGGTTTCATGTTTTCAACTTTCAATTGGGGTTATATACTTATATAGTTATATATGTTATGTACTTATGACTTATATATGTATAGCATACTTAATATAGTTTAGGGTATATGGTTATAATTGTATTAGGGTATATGATTATAGTTGAGTATGAATCTAATTGGGGTTTCAAGTTTTCAACTTTCAATTGGGGTTATAGGGTTGAGGGTATATAAAATATATTTTAGGGTCTAAAATATAGCTAGGTTAATATTAATTTTATTATCTAAAATGATGTAAAAATGTGTATAAAAATTGTATAAATATTAAATATGTATAAAAAAGTAATATATATTAATTATCCGGTCCAGTTTGGTCCAATTCGGTTTTGTAAAGTGTGAAACCGGAACCAAAACCGAATTGAACCGGTCTGATTCAGTTTGGTCCCAATATTGACTTTTTTTTGTCAACACGGTTTTTGTTTTATTTTTTACCGGTGCTGTCCAACCGCTTTTTCCGGTGCACGATTTAAATGTCCACCCCTAATAGACAGAAGCGTGACATTGTAAATTTTTTTAAATTTAGGTGACAATTTATTAGAATCTTTTATTTAGATAATGACTTGCAAATCGGAGTATAGTTTAGGTGAATGATTTGTACAAAAATCCAAAAAAAATTACGGTGGGTTACACTTAATAACAAATAAATTCTAGGTGGTAATTTATCCTACTTTACTATTAACATGCAATATATGACAAATATTAAAAAAATATATATTTAAATACAAAACTAAACATAGTTTTGATTGGTTAAGTTTTCTATTTGAATGCATGAGGTTGGGGTTCAAACTTCAAAACCTCCCTTCCGAGTACATGCACTTTGGTCTTAGTTTACACGATTTCATAAGAATCTTGACATGTGGGGTTACATGGTTGGTCACCGAAGGTTGCAACCAACGCCGAAGACAGAGGTGAAGAACTGTGGCGTGCGGCAGACCAGTGTTGTGGAAGGTGGCAACACACATGGAGTGTTGGACGATGATAAAAAAGACGACCTAAAAAACATAATTAAAGTTAGAGCTGCAGGTATATATATTTTTTCTTTAAATATGAAACTTTGTATTTTGTGACCATGCCAATTAATAGTTTTCTAAAAATAATTATAATATGAATAAGAAAGAGCAAATCTAGCTAGCTAACTCAAGCATAACTACAAGATCTGGGTAGATCGATACTGATAACTCAATCAAGTTCATATTCGACACTTCCATTAAGAACATATGGTTGGGGATTCTCTAGCCAATTGTACGTGGGCATCATTCTCCCTCTCGTGTTATTCGAAATACGAACTTGCCCTAGTGCCCTACTATGTAATGTGTGAAGTTTGGTTTGAACTTTGTAATCTACGTTTTTGTTTTTGTGTGTGATAGGGGTAATCTAGTTGTTAGGTAACCCTCATAGTTTAGGATTTTAGTTTCTTGTCCTTGTGGTTAATGTTAGTCTTTGTATATCAAGCAATCCTAATTGCTCTAGGTTAACACGTGTTGGGCTGTATATATATATGTACTCTTCTCATAATGCAATAATTAAGTTTAACCTTTCTACACTAGTTTATTATAGGAATAGTAAGATAGTCTTTAACTCGTTATTTTGCACCAAAAAACAAAAAATCTAGGGGTCTAAATGGTGCCACCTAATATGTATCACCCATATTACTTTCGTTGGCTTAGAAGAGGGCTATGCGTGCATGCCGACCTGCTTTTGTTGGAGGCTTAAGCTTTCGCTCCTTTTGGGCATGGTCTATCCTAGAAATGACCTATCAATCTAGAATCATTTGGTGCATGTGCAACCTTTATAATATTCCATTCCATGACAAACAAATGTCGTAAAATTAATGCCAAAATTAGAATGTTGGGTGCTAAAAAAGAAATGAATCTGCATTGTGAACATAAACCAATTAATCTCGATACACAAAATCCAGTCATCCATTTCCTTTCCAAAAGAACCAAACCAGAATACAATACAACTTACTAAGTAGGAAAACAAAACCAAACTGCAGGTATACCATTTGGGAGTGCACAAAAATGGGGAAGGAAGAGAAAAGGTAAAGAAGCCAAAGTATGCCCTCAATCCAAAAAGAAACTAAGTCAAAATGGAAAAATGGGAAGAAGAATCTCAGTCAAAGTGGTCAAACTTTACAGCTTAGGAAACAAAATCCAACATATTGTGTCATAAAGAACTTCAAAGAACTTCAAGATCGTTTCCCTTATTTTTTTCTTTTCTATATTTTTTATAACCAAGTAATAGAAAAGATTACAAAGAAAGAGAAAAAAATGAACAACATTTCTACTTTTGTTTTCTGTGTTTTTCTTTAATTAAATAGCAAGGAGTAAAGGAAGAGAAGAGAGGAGAGGTCATATAGTGAAAACATACTATATAGAATGATTTTGAACATAAAAATTGGTTATAATTTTGGTGGGCAACACTCCACATACATGTGGACAATTTATATTGGTTGACGTGGGTGTAACATATATGTGTGGCCACTCAACCTAACACGGGATGAACCAGGCTCAGATACCATAAAGGAAATTGTAGCATCCAACCCAAAACGAATTAACAATAAAAGAAGAAGCCCAAGACTCTTTATAAGCACCCAATGTAGTCCAACACATGCACTCCAAAAACCAAATTTGTTTGCCTCCTATTCATGTGTAATTCAAGACATATATATATATAGCGGACTCTTTGGTAAAATAAGAATCCAAAATTTTCAACGGCTAGAAAAAAGAAAAAGAAATAATCAAATTAAATCCTGAAAGATTGAGAAGGGTGCACGAAAAAAAGTGAAAGCAAATCAATTAAGCAAGAAATAAAAAAGTTACGAAACACAAATTTTAATATTAATTGTATTAATTTTAGGCTTAATTATCGATTTACCACCCAAAACTGTAACTCATTCACACTTTACTACCTGAAAGTTTTTTTGTCCCAGATTATCACCTGTAACTTACATACACGTCTCATTTTACCTTGTTCCGTCAACAATTCCGTTAATACTGACGATCTGGCCGTTAATGCTGACGTGGCGCGCTAGATATGCGCCACGTGTCACATCATTTTTTTTTCGCATTTTTTTATTTTTATAAACTTTGAAAATTAATTAAAAATAGCTCCGAAATCAGAAAAATACACGAAAAATTCCTACGGACTCCTCTTGACTAGCACTAATTTACTCTAAGGTTAAATTACCAATTTGCCCTAAAAATATTTTCAAAAAAATTAGAAAGTCCAAATTTATTTCTAAAAAATTAAAATAAATTTTCCTCTATTAAATAAATTCTAGAATTTTCGTAAACTCTTGGACAAATTCTCAAAAATATTTTGAAAAATTACCAAAAGCTTGTTTTAGAGAATTATTTCGAGACCTTACAGAAATTTTAGAATTTTTCTAGAATTTATTTTATAGAGAATTTTATTTTTCTCTAATACCGAGAGGTCTTTTGGGTAGGAAGTGTTCACGAGAAAGGTATTGTTAGTTTTTAGAAGACTAACGGTGCATACCTCATATATTTTGGAGTTCGGGAGATTATTCTATGAATTTTTAAAGAGTCTAGAGTATTTTAATTTTCTAGAAATAAATTTGGACTTTCCAAATTTTTTGGAAATTTTTAGAGTGAAAATTGGCATTTTGACCCCATAGTAAATTAGTACTAGTTAAGACAAGTCGGTAGGAATTTTCCGTGTATTTTTCTAAGTTCGGAGCTATTTTTAATTAATTTTCAAAGTTTATAAAAATACAAAAATACAAAAAATCAAAAAATACAAAAAAGATGTGACACGTGGCACACATCCAGCGCGCCACGTCAGCATTAACGGAATTGTTGACGGAATAAGGTAAAATGGGAAACGGATGTAAGTTACAGGTGGTAATGTGGGACAAAAAAACTTTCAGGTGGTAAAGTGGGAATGAGTTACAATTTTGGGTGGTAAATCGATAATTAAGCCTTAATTTTAAAGGACAAGAAAATAAAAGACGAAAAGATAAGGGACTCTAAGAGTTTTTTTTTTCTTTTTTTTTTTTTCGGTAGAGTAAGAAAAGTTTTCTTGCTTCCCATTGTGCTATTTAGGGGTGGGCGCAGTGCGGTTCGACTCACTTTTTCTCCGGAACCGTGCGTCGCGCCAGACATTAATACACGGTGCGGTTCGGTGCCTAAAACCGTGAAAGAAATAAAAAAACCAAACCAAACCAAACCATTCAAGTTGCAGTGCGGTGCGGTGCGGTTCTTGGCCTAATGAGCTATTATTCATATAATTTATATAAAACATATGTTTTGGGGTTTGAGGCTTTGAGCAATTGAGTTTGTTTTGGGGTTTGGTTGGGCAAACTAGTTTATGTAACTAGATTATATAGAGTATATAGAATATATAAAATTTTAAACTTTATGGTTTAGGGTTTAGAGAATGAGAGATGAGTTGCAACCAAACCGTATACCATAAATTTTAAATCTTATACCTAGCTTATTACCTTATATGGCATATACCCTATACACTTATATAGTATATAACTATATATTATACCCTAGAACTATAAACAATTAAAAATTTTAGTATATAGAGTATAAACTATAAATAATATACTATTTTTTTTATATATAATATGAAGAATATACTAATTTTATTATAGGGTAATGGGTATAACTAAAATTATATACTAAAACATTATTAATTTATTATTATATTATATATCTAGAAAATAGGTCATAGGGTTATATAAAATATATTTTATAGTCTAAACTCTAAAATATAGCTAGACTAATATTAATTTTAATATTTTATTAGGGTTTAGGGTTTAGAGTCTAAAGTGTATAAAAATGTGTACAAAAAGTATATAAAAATAGTATAAATATATATAAAAAAAATATATAAAATGGTGTATACGTGTACAAAAATACAAAAATATATTTTTTGGAAATATGCGGTGCGGTTCAGTTCGGTGCGGTTAAATAAGGTGTAGAACCGGAAACAGAACCAGAGAGAAGCAGTGCGGTTCGGTGTTTTTTGGCGGTGTTGACTTTTTTTGGTCAATACGGTTTTTTGGCGGTGGGGTTCGGCCGGTTTTGGCGGTCCGCGGTTAAAATGCCCACCCCTAATGCTATCTCCACCCTATTCATAATATGCATAAGGAAGTTTTTTTTTTTTTTCCTATTTCATCATATGCCCACTTAACCATGAAGCAGCATGCATATTCCCAATCATCTCCTCCACCCTATAGGAAACACCCATAATTGCACCCAACAATACCTATTAACCCATAGAAACTTGAGCTCGCTCTTGAATTAAGCAACCCACTTCTTTCATGCATTAATTTCTTCAAATTCTTCCCATATAAATACCATTAAATCTCCATCATATTTTTACCCACCACCCCATCTTTTCTTTTTTTTATTGCCTTTCATGATGGATCATCCTTCATGCACCTCAACTTCTGTGAGTGGCTTTTACAACTTCCTCAATCGTGAACTCAACAATCTTCATCAGTCTTTCCTTTCCCATAACTTCATGTCAATCCATTTCCTTCAAAAGGTGCTCTCAACTCTTCAATCCGTCCACTCCCACTTGACCATTTTGGTTCAAAAGCTTCACTTGCCTGTAGGAGACAAATGGCTCAATGAGTACATGGATGAGAGCTCCAAGCTCTGGGAAGCCTGCCATGTCCTTAAATTAGGAGCCTCTGGGATGGAAAATTATTTCGCTGCTGCGGCCAATATATTGTCCTCCCTAGATGGTTTCCACCATTTCAATCAACAAATTAATTTCCCGTCAGGTTAGTAAAATATATCTAATCCTCAACGCGACACGATAAGCCTCATTCCGAACATTGAATTTTTCGTGTAGTGTTAACTAGTCGGATAAGATATTGTCATGTCTATCTGGCACATTAAAATAATATTTTAATTTGGATATATTGACAGCACGAGTTTATATATATTCTAATCCTCAATTTCATGCTTATTAGGTTATCCGGGCAATAAGTGGTTGCCAAAGGGAAATTGTTGGTTTGGAAGAGGAGAATAAGACCTTGATGGAAACAAGAATTAAGCCGCTATCACTATGCATCAATGAGAATATTATCTCTATGGAATCCAAGTTCAATGGGTTCAGTGGCTTTCGCGGAGTTCTATATGCAATGAGGAATGTTAGCTCATTGCTTTTGATGATCCTGCTAAGTGGGCTTGTATTTTGTTGGCCAGAACGATCAAGTTTTCAGCGAGGAGGAGGGAGTGAAGGGAATAATGTGATATTTGGGTCGACATCTTTCATGGTTTCAATAGCAAGACTGCAGCAAAGAGTGGAAAATGCATTGGACTTGAATGGGCAGCCTGAATTTCTTCTTTATGAGTTCCGGGTGGCGAAATTTGGCATGGAGGAGCTGAGAGGCGAGCTGGAGAGAATGGTGGAGTATGGAGCAGAGATTGATGATATCCAAGCTAGATCGGGTTGACAAGTTGAAAAGTTGCTTTGGGTTTTTGAGAAGTACGTGGGGTTGAGGCTATAATATATTGAGCAGCTTGATGACTTCTTTGATGAAATAGTGGAGCGAAGGAAGAAGTTTTTGGACATGTGCACTTGTAGGTAGACAAAGGCTTAGTTTGGACATGGGCAGCCCCAATTAGCCCTAGTTAGAGAGAGAGAGAGAGAGAGAGAGAGAGAGAGAGAGAGAGAGAGAGAGAGAGAGAGAGAGAGAGAGAGAGAGGAGAGAGAGAGAGAGAGAGGGAGAGAGAGAGAGTAAAAAGAAAGAAAATTACAAAGAGAGAGAAAGTTGCAACAATGCTCGTCATTTCGATATATATGATCTCCTTTTGTTTTGGCAATCCTTGGTTTCGAATCAAAGTTATTGCTACCAATTTCTATTTTTGCTTACTTTTTAAATATATATTATTATTGTCTTCTTTATGCTTTTCCTACCTACTTCCTTCTCTTTAAGTAGGTTTGCAGTTAGAATAAATACATAGTACTGAAGCTTTGAGAAGAGACCCAAAAAGGGAATTTTCCAAGAGGAAATTAAAGAGCATGTGATTCTTGCTTTGAAGGAAAGCAATATACCATCCAAAGATAAGAAACATGAGGAATATTAGTTAAGTGGCCAGTGTATAGCCCAATTGAAAGCAAGATTACGTACGGATGATAAATGAAATTGGTGCTTCTTGTTTCGCACAAGACCAGAAACTATAGAGAAATTCGAAGTACTGTTTAACAGTTAAGTACATGCTTGATGTTGATGAGAATTAATCTCCACGTAATGCACATTGAGATGTTGATGACAATTCTTTGTAGAAAATCTAACTTCATGCATGCCTTGTTACCAACAAAAAAAAAGGATAGCCTTCCGTAATAAAGAAATCACTGACAGGTTGTTGTTTGATACACTTCACCCATATTTCCTTAAAATTTGCATTTTCCACATAAAGTTCCTTCAAAAACTCGAACTCAATAATTTCTTGAGCTAGAGTTACTAGCAGCTGAGTGCGCCTATTATTAAAGCATCTGCGACCTTATTCAAAGTACCAAATTTGTGCTTGATCACAAAAAGAAATTTTTGCAGAAAAGTAGCCCATCAGATTTTGCAACTTGTTAAAACTTTGCTGGCTATTGATGAACTTTAAAGCTTGGTAGTCGATATACAATACAAATTCTCTCTACACTACGTAATGCTCTCATTATTTCAAAGCTTGAACCACAGCATAAAATTCTTTATTATAGCATCGCTAGTTGTCATTCCGGTCAATCTTAATATATATAGAAAATTAAGATTAAATACCAAATATCAATAATCAGCAAAGCAGCAACACATTAATTTTTTTTTGTTTAGGTACTAACATAGAGCAAGATAGTTTGGATTAGGTCACTAATTGGTTTAATGCTTTTGATTTAGATTTGGGGGATGAAGTTCTATAACTTATAGACCAAACATTAAAGTTTAAGCCTTGTAAATATTGAAAAACAACAAATCAATAAAAATGTTATGACTGTTAAACAGTTACAGCTCGGTATAACATGCATGTTTTTTAAAGTTGGTACCTAAATTAAAGTTTAGTATCTAAAGTGAAATGATATAAACGTTTTGGTAGTTAAAATGAAAAAATATTACAATTTAGTACCTAAAGTCAACGAATCTTATATATATTAACAAATCAAAAACGGTTTAATTTGCACAAAATTAAGCATTTCAATCAAGCAACTTTGAGTTTAAAAGCAAACCGACTGAATTTACATTTTATCCCAAACCACTAGCCCGGCTGGGCATAAAATCATTATTTTGGAGAGCTGCTATTTGTACACCCCTAACAACCTAATTTGTGAAATTACCTAATTGACACAAAGAGAAATGACCAAAAAGGACAACCTTTAATATTTGAAAAAAAAAAAAAAAACTCTCCTTACACAGCCAACCCAACACTCTTACACACCCTACCCAACACTCTTAAACCTCAGCTAAAATAATCCTAAAACTCTCATTGAACACCCCCTCCTCTCATAACCTCATATCTTCATCTTTCCTTCATTAAACCCTAAGTTTTCTCTCTTTGTCACATATAGGGAATAATATTGCAGAAATACATCTTAGTTTTCATGAATAGAGCCTTCACTCGTCCCTTATTTGCCTTCAGATGAGGTATGATAGTAATTTTTTGTGTTTCTTTTTTGTGTTTTTCATTTTCTGTTTGCGGTTCGTTTGGCGAACCAGTATCGAACATTTCTGGATGTTCGACAGATGGGTACCGAAGAAAACTAATATATTCGGTGGTTACCTGTCGAATGAAAATTACAAAAAAATTTGAAAAAATCCATTCGGTGACTGTTAGCCGAATGAACTTATAAATTTCGACAGCAATCTACCGAACGTTTTACATATGTTCGGAAGACATCTGTCGAATGAAGTATTTTCTTTACGTAAAATATATGAATACTCACGTGACTATAATAATGAATTCACAACAAACGAGGTATGAATTTGTTATTTGGGAAATATATGTTGTAAATGTAGTTGAAATGTGAATAATGTAAATTATATATGTGTAGATATTTCATTCGAGGGATGCGTTGGTTAACTGGACACATGCACAAGGAAGGACGAACAACATAGTCATTGTCATTATAAGGTCTAATACAGCAGGTGTGGGGAAGAAGAAAGCTAGAGTGTTCCTTGGTTGCGAACGAAGTGGTCGCCATTGGCCATCCAAGTATGGTGCCGATAGTTGTATAGTAAAACGTCCTAATGATGGTAGGGACTCTACTACAAAAAGATGTGGATGCCCCTTTTCATTAAAGGGTGTGCAAACTGGTAATGAAGATGAATGGATGCTAAGTGTGGTATGTGGAGTGCATAACCATAAAGTTTTAATTACTGGTAAAGGACATTCATTTGTGGGGAGATTATCTGAAACAAAGAGTTCTTTATTGGTGGATATATCTAAGAATTTAGTGAAATCGAAGCAGATTTTGATCATCTTAAAGGAAAGTGATTTTTCGAATACAACAACAATCAAAACAATATATAATGTCAAACACCGCAATAGGGTGAAGGAGAAGGCTGAAAAAACCGAAATGCAGTGTTTGCTAAGTAAGTTATCTGAACACAAATATTATCTGAACACAAATACTTTGAGTGGCATAAATGTTCTGGTGGTGATGATATTGTGACTGATTTGTTTTGGAGCCACCCTGGTTGTGTTGATCTCTTACGTGCATTTCCACATGTATTGATCATGGATTGCACGTATAAGACTAATAGGTACCGTCTGCCACTCTTTGAGATTGTTGGGGTCACATCCACAAACATGACTTTCTAAGTTGCATTTTTGTCGTATAGACGACGTAAGATGCATATTCCACTTGATTCAGTGCATCCCCGTTGGAGAAAGTTGGATATGCTTCACGAACCACAAGTCATAGTGTCAAATCCACCGGTTCAGTCAACACTTGATAGACTAGCAATATGGATGGAAGGACAGAATGAGGACACTAAGAGGATGATAAGTTTGAAAATAGAAGAGCTTATGAATTCAGAGATAAAGGGACTAAAAGAACCGCATGCAAAGGTAAAGACTAAAGGACGCCTTAGTAAAGCCGAAAATTCTACCCACCGTTTGCCATCTGCCTTTGAGTGTGCACTTTCGAGTCAAGAGAGCCACTCACCATCACCTACAATATGTACAATTGGCACCAATTCTCCAAAGAAGATGCCAAAGGCAAGAATATCCAAATTGAAGGTATATAATTCATTCCAACCGGATTATCTTACTTTATTTTACTAATACTCATTGCATAATCGAATTTATTTATATTTTTCTACAGGCATATAAGACATCACTCACACCATCTGTTTTGACCCACCGGTATACACAGCAATTCAAAGCTAGCATTAGGCCATTCATTACTGGTGCCACTGATGTGAAATCTGACGGTCATTGTGGCTATAGAGTCGTAGCTTTGGCTTTGGGGTTGGTGAAGATGTGTGGCAGAAAGTGCGCATAGATTTATTCCACTCGTTACGGTCATTGTTCATCCTATATGAGTTCATATTTGGTCGATCTCGAGTTGCTGAGCTAAAGCATTCGATTGAGTATTTTGAAGAACCTCTTCTTGCACCAAAGGATTATTGGATGGACATGCCGGAGATGAGATATGTTATCGCTACATGCTATGGTGTAGTGGTGACCCATGTAGCAGACACCAACACTTTATCAACTGTACGGTAAGAACACTGCACCAGTGATGTCAATCCAGAATTAATGACATATCCTTTCAACCGATCATTATCTGTTCTGGCTCACAACTTCCACTCACGAAGCTTGGTGGTTTTGGACATGCACCTCAAAGGCTCTCGTTCCTAATTCAAATATAACCAAAAAAATTCATTCATTATTACTGCAAGTTACACAAGCATATAATACAAACTGTTAAAGATCATACCTCGTTGTTCCAAATGTCAGCAACTACGTGAGTTCCATAACTCCTCAACAGGGACATGTCAATAGGATCTCCCGGGAAAGGCTCAGCAAGTTCGTTGGGATTATCCTCATTATAATCCTCAATCGGAACCTCAGCTTGTTCAGAAACTGCTTCACAACTAGCTCGTGCTTGTACTAGCCTTCTTCGCCCAGAAGCTGTGGGTCGTGTTTTGTGCACATCATCGGCAACATCGGGGACTTCCCCTCTAGATGAAGATGCACCACGTCTTCCTCTTCTTCTGTCCATCCTATATTTTCAAACAAGAAATTGAAAATTGTTTTAGCAAATATAAGATTTTTCAAAAGCTTTAAAAAAAAAATTCAACACAGGTGGTTCGGCAGGTAACCACAGAACTAATGTTCAGTGTTCGGCAGTTGGTTGTCGAACCATGTAGCAAATGTTCGACAGATGGCTATTGAACCAATATGAATTGTTCGACAGTCATCTGTCAAACCAAAATAGAAAAATCCGAAATTTTGCATTCGTTTGGTAGCGTACTGCCGAATTAATTCATTTCGTTCGATAGCTGACTGCTGAATGAAATGAATTCGTTCGGCAAACCAGTGCTGAACAAACTGTGAAATCAAAAATAAAAAAATTAAAAAAAATAAAAAAAATAAAAACTCCGAAAATCCTTACTACAAATCATCTCAAATAGACGAAAACGGTATTTGGGATGGATTAACTAATTGAAATTAGATAAAAATGTATTAGATTTACATTTAAATAAACAAGAGAAATGTAGGTTACGGGAAAACTCACTTCTAGTGGCTGTGGTGGGGATAGGAGTGGCAGAAACTCAGTTCAAACACGGATGGAGTTCACGGCAGCGCTGACGACGACGATGACAGCGGTGATGAAGCCGGAGGTGGGTGTCGGCAATGGTGGGTGAAGAACCAGTTGGGTGTGTGCGTGGTTGTGTGTGGGGTAGGGAGGGTGTATAGTGTAGATGTGTGAGGAGGTGTGTAGTGTTTGGGTTAAGAGGGTGTGTAAGAAGAAATTTAAACATATTAGTGATTTTGGGGTATTTTGGTCATAACAGGGGTGTGTCAAAAAGAAATTTTATGTTTGAAAAATTGGTAAGGGGTGTGTAGAAGAAAAGTGTGTGCAAAAAGAAATTTACGGGTGTGCAAATAGCAGCTCTCTTTTAGAATAACTAGGCTTGACCGTTTCATATTTTTAAAAAGCCACTCTGGCCAAAGCTTCTCTTATCATGTGGAAAAACAAACCAACCGGGCTATTTCAAAGAAAAAAAAATACTAGACCAGCCTCCCCCATTTTAAAGCATCAGGCCGATCAAATGACTTTTATGTTACAAACAAACCGACTAGGCCAATCTCCCTTGTAGTGAAAAGGCTTGATCGGTCAGCCTTTTTGGTCAGGCTAGTTATTTTAAAGTCATTCCAATCAACCTATTTTGCTCAGAGTCATTGCAGTCAGCCTATTTTCTAAATATGATCTCTTATTACACTAGATTGGAATTAATTCTCAACTTATTTTTCTAAATCTAGCCAGCCCCATTGAGACACATTTAAAGATTCAATTAAAATAAAATCAACCTATTTCATTAAGTTAGATCGGATCCATTTTCATTCAAAAGTAGCTCAACCTTCTTTTTAACCCAAGCCAACCTAGCTCACTTATCAAGTACGAACTACGTGTTTGATTTTTGGCTGGAACTAAAGCCATTGCATCATTTTGGCCAACTAAACGATAAGGTAGTGGATTTTCATCCTCTTAATTCCATTCCAATCTATGTCAAAATTTAGCCCAAACACTTATATTTTAAAACGAAGAGATTTGCTCTTATTGTGAAAACAGATACCCTTTTTTGCTTCTTTCAATGGTCAAATTTTTACTTATAATAAATACATTACCCGTGGCAAAGGGTCTATCAAAATTTTGGACACATAAAAGGGAAAACTTAATGTGTGTTACAACTACGCACAAAATTTCTCCAAAAAATGAATTTCTAACGCTATATAAACAAATTCATTAATTATGGAATGTGCCTCACACATGCACTCATTTTCCTTCAATTTGCTTTTTCACCTCTCTCTCTCAATCTCAATTCCAAATTTTCCATGGCTTTCTTATATCGTTCAAATTATCATGAAAATAGTTACCCTTTTTTGCTTATTATGATGTTCAAACTGTTACTTATAATAAATGCATTACCCGTGGCAAAGGGTCTATCAAAATATTGGACGCATAAAGGGTTTAACTTAATGTGTGTTACAACTACGTACACATAAAATTTTTCCAAAAAATGAATTTCTAACGCTATATAAACCAATTCATTATGGTATATGTATGTGCCTTACACACTCATTTTCCTTCAATTTGCTTTTTCACCTCTCTCTCTCTCTCTCTCTTAATCTCAATCTCAATTCCAAATTTCCCATGGTTTTCTTCTATCGTTCAAATTAGAGGAGTAAAATGGATCATATTGTGCCAGCCCAGTTGGGTCTATTTATGCTTCATATCGCACTTTGTGTTGGACCATTTAATTGTCTCTTGTTCTCTCTTAATCTCAATCTCAATTCCAAATTTCCCATGGTTTTCTTCTATCGTTCAAATTAGAGGAGTAAAATGGATCATATTGTGCCAGCCCAGTTGGGTCTATTTATGCTTCATATCGCACTTTGTGTTGGACCATTTAATTGTGTCTTGTTCGTACCAAACCAAATAGCTAAGACCAAGGCACGTCACAATTTGTGACCTATTGGTCCTCATGCCATGCCTTAAATGGGCTGACCCATGGGCCCTTAATTTTCTTTTTCAGGGTTAAATAACTTATCTTATGTTATTTTTTCTTTCTTATTAATATTAATATTTTTTTTCTAGAAAAATTGAATTTTCTTGTTGAACAATTTTTTTGAATAAAAATAAGGGAGACTTCATTAGGTCCTTTAGTTTTATAATATACTGATTAAAGCTTTATGGCTTTTAAAATTCTAACTAAAGTCCAATAATATTGTAACCATTCCATGTTACACAATATTGGTCCATTATTTTCTATTTTTTTCACACATACTAGGCGTCGAGCGATCAGCAGCCATTTTCGATTGTTCGGTAGTGCATTTTTTATTTCTTGTCAAGCTCTGGTTTGACAAACTTTCAGAGTTAAAACCTAATATGCAGCCTCCACAAACCTCATTATATATCCTAGGAAGGTATGAGGTTAACCCGTACCCTATACCCTTAAAAAATAAAAACATAATGACATATTTCTTTGACAAGGCAATGATCAAAAGACTTTATTTGGAAAAAAAAAAAAAAGACATAAGATTTTTTCCAAATAAGAAATGTTAGAAGGACTAAACTGTAATTTTTCCTAAAAATAATAAACAATATTATGTGAGTTATGTCTAATTTGGTTACATTTTGGGGTCATGCTTAGCAAGTGTCGTGCTCATATCATGTCATGTGTGATAGGTCAAAAGTTGTGGCTTTGTCTGACCCATTAAAAAGGGTTGTGTAAGTCTGGACGATTTCGTGCTTGTATCATGTTGTGCCCATTTTAATCATATCATGTCTAATCTGTGCTCGTGTTTGCACCACCCACTTGACACCTATAGTTCAAACAGTACGTCTGATCATCCTTTTGACCAACTTGGGTTAAGCCAGAGGCTTGTTGTTGTAAATTCATGTATTTGGCAATTTTCTAAGACAAAACCTATATATGCTTATAAGCATTAGATTAAGTTAGAGTTTGTGGGACTTTGTTTTTAGTCTAATTGTGTGAAGTTTATCAAGATTCAAGTCAAGATTGATGCGCTCAATTGTTCAAACTCGAATCATTTTGAAAAGTTGCAGAAAAAGAGGGATGGACATGTTCTATTTAACTTTTAAATCTTACATTATAGTCCTTGTCTTTTAACATTTTATTTCTTATTTTAATTAAGGGTAAATACCAAGTAAACCCATTTCAAAAGCATGGATACTTGCCCGGTCCATTGATGGTGACTTAGGAACCTTTATTTCCTTTATTACCCTTTTTTGTTGTTTACTCCTATACAATCACGTCAATATCACACATGCAACAATAAAGAAGACAAGTAAAGCCTCACTTCTATCCAAGGGTTTAAATTTTGAAAATTGTGGCGAAATTTCGCCGAAATTTTCGATTTGAGGAGTGGGCGAAATTGAAACCTAGTTTTGTTAAATTTTCGGTATAATTTCGAGTTTTCGCCGGCGGCTGCAAGGGGCGTGGCAGGGGGAGATCGGAGGAGAAAGGAGGGGCGGCGGCAGGGGGTGGCCGGGGAGCGCGGCAGGAGGGAGATCGAGGGAGATCTTGGGCGCGGCAGGGGGGAACGCGGCAGGCGGCGCGGCAGGTGGTGGGTCGAGAGTGAGAAGGCCGTAGGTGGAGGAGGTGAGGGAGACGATGTGGTGACTCAGTGCTGAGCTGCCGAGTTGGGTGAACTCGTCGTCATGGTTGAAGAGATTGGAAGATACGCAGCCCATGTTCTCGTGCTCTGGTTTCGTTTCTCGAAGTGTGTGAGCTCAAAGTGAAAGAGTGAGAGTGAAGACAAAAGCCCCAGAGATACAGAGAAGACTTTTTAGGACTAATAAGTTCAAGTACCTAATAACCAATTAGGAAAGTAATGAACAGAATTGTGCTTTGCATTGGGCCTTTCAGACGAGCCTGTAGATGAATTACGGCCCATGGCCCAGGCATGCAGGGGATGTTTCTGAAACTAAAACTGTTTTGAATAACAAATCAAGTAATGCTGAGTCTAATTAGGAGTGGAATTGTTTATTATTATTATTTGTATTTTTCATTTTAGAATTGGAAAGTAATTATGGTTTCCAAAGCAAGGAAGAGGAAGGACCATTTCATTCAATTTTCAAATGTGGCGACTGGTGACTGTAGAGTTTCGTTTGAGGTTTTTGGGCAATTGAAAAAAAAAATGATTTGAGATTTCGTTTGGCCGTGTTGGAGTTTCGTTTAATTGTTTTTAAACCCTAAACCAATATACTCTAATACCTTTTTATATAAAAAATAATTAAAAATATACTAAAGGACCTAAACCCTAATATTCTATACGATATCTTAAATAATATAGAGTATAGATTATAAAGTATATAGAATTTAGTGTATATATTATAAAGTATAAATAATATATTAATTTTATTTATTCATTATACTAATTTTATTTCATAGTATTTACCTTCAATGCACATTATATTTATCTTATATCACATGAAACTTACTATATAATTTAGTTTCTTCAATGTTTTTTATCAATATAGTAGATAATATGTCAAATAAATATATAGTAAAGTTTCATTCAAAATTTCCGTATTTTGATAGTAATTTTCATCATTTCCGTTTAATTTCTGTCGAAATTTAAAAATCTTCGAAATTTACTCGAAACCCGAAATTTTATTCCTTGCTTCTATCTAAGCCTACAAAACAACAAATCAAGTTAGCCACAACAAAAAGCCAAACGCATTGGAAATAGTTGTAGAACAAATACAAGAACACATGGGAAGAGCTAATATTACACATGAAACAACACAGCTGATATTTTACAACAACATGAGAAGAGCTGATATTACACATGCAACAACACAGCTATATTTCACATATGCAACAATATATCAGGTGAAGAGCAAATACAAGAAAACCAAAAAAGCAGATGCATCAACATCAATTTTTGTTATAATTTAGCATTTATAAAATAGGAGAAGCTTTTCATTATTGAGTACGAGTTTTTTAGGCAATCATATATCTCTTGTACTAGCTCTCTTGTTGTAAATTTTTATTTTTTTCACAACTATCTAAGTCTTTATAGTAAAGTTCGTATAAAAGACGAGGTCGAACCCAAGGGAGTGTTTATAAAGAGATATACTAAATTTAAAACTCTAAATAAATCTAAATCTAACCTAGCTCAAGAGATTTTTGGTTGATTTTTGAGGTAACTAAAACAAAAAGGAAAATAAATGCAAGAAACTAAAATGCAAAAATAAATACAAAGAGAGAAAGGTGTAGGAATTAAGACAATGGTAGAAACCAAGTTCTTGGATTCACATGCACCACTATGTGACAAGCTAGAGCATTCATCTAACAATTTACCAAAGAAAAGCACCAAAGAATCAACTTGATGCTCACTCCAAAGATTTTAATATTTTAAGCACAAAATTACATCTTGAGGTATATCATTGTCTATTTTAGGGATGTACAACTTCTAAGCATTCCATGTGAAACCAAATCTAAAGAAACTACAAGGAATCAAAGGGGTTGCTTATAAAAACTACAAACCAAACATATTGTAGGAATAGGCTCTAACTACCTAATATACATATATGGTATAATGAGTGAAAGAAACCATTTTTTCACGTTAATGACAAATGATATTTATTAAATCTAAGTTAAGCACATAGAGGAAAAATGCTAAATAAATAATTAGTGGGTCATCTCATGGTGGTGTTTCCTCATCAACCTTGATGAGGAGGTTTGAAACCCACCATGGTGAGTTTCATCCTCATGAAATAAACTGTGAAAAATAAAATAAAGAGCTATTAAATTAAGAAGACTAAGAGAAGAAAATAACTAAAGACATATATTAAATAAAAACATAAGATAAAAGTGCTACAAATATTAAAATAAACTAAACAAATACTTTCTCATAAATTCCAGCCCCAAAGGCTGAAAGTTCTCTAACTACTCTATCCTAGGTGCGGCTAAAACAAGGAAAAGGAGAGGAATTAAAAGATAGCTTAAAAAGAGGTCGAAGCTTGCTTTAAAAGAGGCTGCCTTCAGCATTTTAAGGTTGGAAAGGGACATGTGTCACGCAATCAGATGCCAAGAGGAGAGAGAGGAGCGCACGGGAAGAAAGGCAGGAGGCAGCCTTGTAATTCGCCACGTGTCAAGCTAAGAATGGCAGGGAGAATGATTAATCAAAGAGGAAGCCGGCTTGTGGCTTGGGCCGCTTGGAGTTGCACAGGGAAATTGGAAACATGAGGGACTGAGGGAGAGTGGAAGCAGCAGGCGGCTCAGCTCCAGCTGGGGGCAGGTGTCAACTCGGAAGGAAGAGAGAGAGGCTGGACTAAGGAGAGAGAAGGAAGGGAGGAAGCTTCCCAGAAGCTTCCCCTTGTGACCGTTGGCCTCCCCTAGAGGCGGGCTGGGCCTAGGCTTGGGTTCGTGCCGCTGGGTTGGGCTTCTCTTCATTTTTGGGCCTTTTCTTCATTTTAGGCCGGACTATTTTCCTTTATTTCTTTGGGCTTTATCTTCTTTCTCTATTTGTTTTGGACTTTTGTTTTCTACAAAAATAAAAACTAAACTAATTAATAATAAATAATCTAATCTAAATCAAATCAATAAAACCTATCAAATTCTAGAAATTAAGATAAAAACTAATAAAACCTAATAAATAACTAAATAATAAAAATAAAAAGTAAAACACTAAAATTGCTAAAAGACATGGGCAAAAATGTATGAATTTTAAAATATAAAAAATATATAAATTGACCTCAACATCTCTCAACCTCCCTGTATTTTTCATACTCTTGTATCAGTATTCATATATGCAATAAAGTTTTCCAATTCTTAAAAACACTCTCTTCGTTTTCTTTTCCATTTAAGTTTATGCTCCTACCTATTATCTAGATATACTAAGAAAGATGTACGGTCTAATGAGGCTACTACGAAGTATTTCCTCATGGGTGGCAGGGTGGGGCAAACTTTTCTATTTTGGTTCACGATTTCTCTTGGTAATATGGTTCATCCGGGGGAGAGATCGAGCTCCAATATAAACATATTAAACATATTTTCCTAGCATTCAATATAAACATATTTTACATAATAAAGATCAACATATCGAAACTAGTATTGTAGACATGATAGTTAATTTATCACAAAATATTAAGTTAGAACAAAACAAACAAAATCAGTTAATAGAACTTTTAATACAAAATCAAGAAAAGAACTTCATCACTGTCATAATTAAGAAAAATTTAGATTATATTACTAAACAATTAGAAGAAAATAATAAAAATATACAAAATTTATTTGCTGTTATATATCAACTTAAAAAACAAGTACAACAAATTCAATTAGTACAAAAAAATTTAGCTGAACAAGTAGATTTATTACATAACAAAATAAATAAGCTACTAATTAAATTAAATGCAAAGTGCAAAAACTAGTACAAAATATATAGAAACCCTTCAAACAATCTGTTAGTTTATAGGATTCGATATTGGTTTTTCCTTGTCAAAATCATTGTATTTATTTTTTTAATTATTTACTCACAAGCTCTAGGTTAGAATTAAGGTTAAGATCACTTGTGTTGAAGAAATCAAGAATAAAGTTGTAATGCAAAAAGATCTAAGGTATACTGCACTTCATGCATTTCACGAAAAACAGTTTTGTGTCTATTTGACTAGTCACTCACTAATCATAAGAACAATTTTCTTCACACGTGTATTGCACTTGCAGTTTTTATCACTTGAATAATTATTGATAGTTCAGTAGCCCATTTCATGACCTGACTCCTAAAACTCATTTCTCTTTCTTTAAACAAGCATGTGCACTATACATGATCAGGTTGTTCACTCACACACTCACATCACTATTCATCTTCTTCCTCTTTTATGAATTTTTAAAATGAGGATATTATTGAATTTACAGTTCTACATCCTTATCTTCAGCTGTACTAGGATTACTTTCTAGGACAAAAAAAAAATGCCTTCATTTGTCTCTTGTGGACAACCACTACTAAGCTTCCACGTGGTACGGGCAGACAATGGGCTGTGCGTTGTGAGTATTTTGGTGTCCTTGGTCTGGGTCTTCTCTATGGGACGTGAATTTTATTTGGGCATGCTTGCTGCATGAGTGCTTGGTGTTTTTGGGTGTGTGCTCATCTTTTCAAGTAAGAAAATGTTTTTGATTTTCACAAACTAAAACATTATTCTTAACTTGTTTTTCACCCTCTAAAATCTAAATGTGTTTGAGTGTGTTCTAAAGCTTTTCACAAATTCATAAACACTATCATTTAGATTTTAGATATAGGATTCTCCATTAACTTTTTCATGTCTTTTGCTTGAGAAGACTGATTTCTAAAAAATCCAAATCTACAATTCATGATCATACATTAAAGAATCTGATGTGCTTGGTATAAATTGGTGCCATGGGAAGATAAGATTGGAGTTTGAGCTACCTTCTTAAAGATTGACTGATTGCCTTGCTTTTGGAAGTTGCACAAAGGGGTAAGAAGCTGCCACTTAGTTTAGGACTTAGTGTTGTATGCTCCATTTGTATTGAACCTCCTATATAGTGGATTGCTCGGTCAGCTGAAAAAGACCCCCCAGTTTTACCCTTTGTGGTTTTTCTGGATGAACATCTTATGTGTCCTTGTCTTCATTTTGTGTTGTTATGTTTACTGACTCACTCAACTTTTAAACACAAATCTGCATTGCATTTATATGCTTGATATTGCTATATGTCATATAGAACTGTTTAGCTAATCACACATCACTATAGTTGTGGATAACACTAAGATGCCTACTGTAATGAGTCTTCTGAGTGTATAGGTTGCCACTTGATCATTTGGTGTGTTTGATTTGTGTTGCTTATGAAAGTTATATTTTGATTTACAAGTGTCAATCTGTGTCTTCAGATTTTTGTCACTATGTCGTCAGAGTTTTGTCTGTTTGATTAGTGTTTGAGTCATCACATAAACAAAAATTGGGGTCCGATTACTGACTGTTGTTTTAATCAAGTTAATTAGGTAGATAAATCACCTAATACAAACTTTCACAATCCAAGAAATAGAATCAAATACAATACCTGTAGGAATTTCAAATTATACATCTAGTATCCCAAACCAGCATATATCTATTAGATAAAACAATTTTAGAATTCAAGTTCTAGTAAACATATCAGAAAAATTTGAAAGTCTTGAAGAACAAATAGTAGATATACATAAGACCTTAGCAAATCATAAAGCTACACTACCTCCATAATTAGTACAAAAATTAGAATGATTAACTGTAAGAAAAACATAAACAAAACGTAAGAAAATTAATCACTTTGATAATACTAAATGAAACTATTCAGAAAAAAAAAAAAAAAAAGACAGAAGTGGTCAGAACCGAAGACATCTACCCAACAAAAATAGAAGCACAAGACTTTCTTAGATCAGGAGTTGAAAACACACAAAAACATAAGAACTTATTATTTCACTTAAGAATGCTATAAAGTAAGAAAAATATAGTAAGTAGTATTAGTCAACAAGAAATTAATTATATAGATGAAGAAGTCATATTAGATTTATTAAGTTCAGAAGCAACTAAAGAACTTAGGAAACAACAACATAGATTAATATATGTAGGAACAATTTTTGTAAGAATAGCAGGACTAGCAAGAGCACAAGTAGGCACTAAAGCATTAGTATATATTTATGATGGTAGATGAGAAAATCATGAACAAGCTGCCATAGCTATAGCTAAAGTAAATCTTAATAAGAACTTAGCAATAGTAGGATGCATGTATACCTAATTTTCCAATGAAAGTCAATCAATTTAGTCAACATATAAAAGTAAGTATAAGAACAAAAAATTATAACATGAAAAGTGAATATAAGAACTTAAGTGTAATTAAGTTTAATGTATATAGGAAAATTAACAGATAAAATAGATTATAAATTTAATTTAGAATTTCAAGATTTAATGAAAATGTTTGGAAGTAAACATGTTAATATGATAGAAGCACGACCAGTAGATAATAGTTTTTTAAAAGGAATTGAATGGACATTACCTAATTTAAAACTTACAGCACATAATAGACAACCTATAAAAGCTCAAATATATGAACATTTTGACGGAATAGCAGCAATAAGATTTTTTAATTATAAAAAAATAGAAAATAATGATATAGAAAGTGAACTTGAAGAACAAATACATATGACTTTTGATAATATAGAACAAAATTTAATAGAAGCTAACTTAGATAATATAATGGATAAAATGATAGATGCCTAGATAATGTATCTGAAGAAGAATATTTAAATAAATACAAAACTTATTATTTAGGTTTACATAAAAATAATGATAAAGAGCTAGTAATTCTTATTCTTGAATTAGGACTAGGATATATCTTAGGAAGTAATGAATGCAATCACTTGCTTGAACAAATAGAAGAATATTATCAAGCAGAAGAAACTGAAAATTCAGATATGAGTTATCAAAATCCAAAAACATCTAGATCAGAACAAATTGGAATATCTGGAACAAATGAATCATATAGAGAACATGCAAATGCAACTTAACAAAATTTTATAAGACATAAAAAAATAGAATACCACATACACTAGGTATTAGAGAAATAAATTTAGCAGGAAACATTTTAAACTTAGATAAAACCGACCCCCAAGATTGGCAAAAAAAAAAAAAAGAATTATGAGAAAAATGACAGGACCGCCCCCCGAATTTCCACCCTAAAACCCGAAGGAAAATCAAGGAAAATACTACTGAAAATTCGGCAGAACCTCCCCTGAAAATGGACTAACTCAAAAATTTCACAACCTGTTAAAACACTTCTAAAACATCAACCATCTTTACCACAACAAAAAAGGGTCTCAGACCCAACAATACAAAATAATCTTATACTTTAAATATGGTTATCAAAGTCACTAATCTATTACAAGGAATTTTTACACCGAAAATAAAATTGCGCCTACTGGTCCGAGTAAGAATATGGACGTAAATGCCTCGACGTTATGGGCTCAACCTTAACCAAAGCTACTACATGGGGGGGCAATTTAAGAAAAAACAAGATAAACCGTGAGACAAACTCAGTGAGTGGACAATTTAATGAAAATAAAACCAAAGGTTAAATATCTTTTCAGAAAACCCTTCATAACCATATTTAACTCTAAGACCTCACGTCGCTCTTTGAAATCCCTCAGTTTTAAAACTACAAAGTTTATTTAAACTTGAGAAATCCAATAAAACAAAATATAATTTCTCAAGATAACATTTTTCTAAAATGAAAGAGTCATAAAAACATTGTAACAGAAATCTTGATAAAACTCAGAAGGGAAAATCTCAAATTTAATAACTCCTGAAAATAACAATTAAATCTCACCATGCTTATACCCTGAATAACCTGGCCATACACCTGTGCGGAATTCCTGCATTGCATAGGCAGACAATATCTTGGCCATACACACGCGTGAAGTGAAATCCAACACGTGCAGGCAATATCCTAGCCATACACACGCGTGGAGAAAAATCCAACACGTGCAGGCAATCCTGGTCATACGTGCACGCAGAGCGGCCCCCAAAGGGCGAAGCATCCCGACACAAGGCCCAAAGCCTATATGTGTGCCGTGATGGGTCCCAAAGACTTATTAAATCTAATAACCTGGAGGGTACTACAAAAGTGGGTTGAAAACCATCTTCCATAACCAAATCATAAAATCATTTTCTCATCGAAAGAAAATATTATTGAAACCTTCCTTCAACCCTTAAATAACTACGCCAAAGTGTATTATTTCAAATAAATTTAGTATACATAAAACTATTCACAATATCTCAATGCCACACAATATAATTTCTTAAAAATGAAGAATTACAATGAGATTATCACACATTTCACTATAAACTCAAGGCTTACTCAAAACTTTGAAATCGATTTTTCCATAACCCAAAAATATCATTTTCCACGGATAGAAAATATCTTTATCGTTCCCAAAAACTTTAAATCCTCAATCCACAATGCATAAGCACAACTAGTAAATAGTCCTTAATAAATCCCATTCGAAACACATAAAACCAATCAAATCTTTGACCATAGGCTAAAATATGAAATAGTCCATATGTATAGAGTAAGAAGCTAAAGTCCTTTCCAGAAGAAATTTATCAACTCCAATAATCCATCAAGTAAAACCATATTTTAAAACTTATATACGAGGGAAAATGAAAAGCCGAAATCCGACATTTATTTATCAAATCTAAGATCAACTCAAGATGCTTAACATAATTAAATAATGAAGTTTCATAAAATTCGTCTGATAAGTCAAAAGTTAACTCCCATATATTATTTCTCAATCTAAAACTCAAATAATTAATATATCACGTATTTCATAAACATTTAAATTCATGAAGTTCCACTCGAATTCACTATTTCTCAATTAAAACTCAAGATAATCAAATAAATATATTCATAAAGTTTAAAAATGCTTTTAAAAAAACAAAAGTCCACTCACAGAAATAGCCTTAGCTTCGATCCTTCATCGGATCATCACGAGTCACAGCCGTGTCGCCTTGAATAGGGATGACTGGCGTCAGATTTGGCCGGAATTTGGAAGGGGATGTCGTCGGGATCGTAGTGTTTTCTGAGCAGATGTCGTGCACATGGTTGTTAAGCTGGCTGGAGGAGCTGGCCGGCTCGTGTGGAAGTCGTCGGAGGTTGGTGACGGTGAGAAATGGCCGGCGTTGATGGCCAGTGGTTGCGCACAGAGAATTGCAGAGAGAGGGAACACGGGGAGAGAGAGAGAATAAGGAGAGAGAGAGAGAGAGAGTATGCTCGGGGGGGTGCTCGGTGCCTGGGGGTCACGCCGGTGAGGCCGGGTCGACGAGTGGTGTTTGACGACAAGGTGGAGGTGGCTGTGGCAGCTGTGTGTGTAAGGGTGGTCGCGGGGAGAGAAGATAGAGAGAGATAGGGTGCAGGGAGAGAGAGAAACCCCTTTCAAAAAATTTGATTTTGAATTTTTAAAACTCAATTTGTCAATTTTACAAAATTGCCCCTCACTTCAAATGCCCATATCTTCTCAAACCGTAACTCGGATCGACGCGTGCTACGTGTCTATAAAATCGTGGACTCGAAACCTATCCAACAGACCCAAAGTCAAAATCAAAAGCTCATTTATTTTAAAAGTCAACTTTGGGTCAATCCCAAATTAAAACAAAAATAAATAAAAATTTAAATCAAAACCCTTTTTTATTTTCAAATTAAATCTCAAAATCTTTAAAATAAAATTCAAAATCCTTTAAAAAAAACCTCTTAAAAACATAGTTAAATAGAAATTTAAATTTCTTGTGGAAATTTAGGTCGGGTCGTTACAAAAATGATGTGTACATGCATCAATAATATTAGACTTTGGTACAAATAAAGAAATGTTAGATTATTTTGTACATACATTAGAGGAAATGATTTTTTATTTCTTTCAAAATTAGAAAGTAAAACAACCAGTAGAATATAATAATGCAATGCAAAATTTTAACATAACAGATTTTATAACTTTAGTTAAAACAAAATTTCTAGATCAAAATAGATTAGATAGGAGAAGTGAGCAAGAACAAATTAGAGCAATTAGAAATTTAGAATAATTACAAATTTGTGATTTACAACAGATAGGAGATTATACTACATAATTTTTCAAGTATTTAGGAAGAACTGGTAGAATTAATGACATTAATTTATTAGCTAGACACTTATATAACAAAAATAAAAGAACTTATAGGAGAAATAATATAGACAGAATGACAAAAACATTCAAAGAAAATAAAACCATTAATAGGACTTAGAGTAGCACATCTATATGAAATACTTAGACAAAAATGTAGTCAAATAAAAGGAAAAAGACAAATTAGGAAACAATTTTACATGAATTGTAAGAACATATATTTACCTAAGCAATATGAAGTCATAAAGGAATGAAAACTTATAACCCTTATAGGAAGAATTATAGAAAGAACAATTTTAGAAAGAGGAAATTACAGATTTAGTCCACTTATTTTGTACATAGTTCAATTTTGGTACATAATCTTTGTTAAGTTTTGTTTTGGTGCATTAATTGTTCCACTTGTTCAATAAAGGTCCAGATTTGTTTTCTCAAATTTGGTATGTCTTTTACCCTATCAAATGTCACCCAAATTTAGCAAACATATACTTGTTTTAAAGCTATGCATTTCTTCTTTACAACCATATAAAAAGAATTCAAATTGGAGTTCTAAAACTCAAGATAATTGATCCCAAAGTAGGGTACCCGAAACTGTCAATTTTTCAAACTTCACCCAATCTCAATTCTTTTAGATTCTAATACTCCAAATTTGTTTTTATGACTAAGAAATGATGAAATATAACTTATATTTTAATTATAATTGAAGAAAACACAACCTAACTGATTTAAAGTCACAAATCTGGACCTTTATTGAACAAATGAAACAATTAGTGGACCAAAACAGAACTTAAAAAGATCGTAGACCAAAATTGAACTAGGTATAAAATAAGTGGACCAATCTGTAATTTCCTCGTTTTAGAAAATATATGAAATTTGATATACAAAAATCACAAACATTTAGGAAATTAAAGAAAGTATTTACCAAAGCATTTTAGAAAAAAAAAAAAAAAACAATATATATAAACCTTAGATGAGAAAATATAAAGCGCGCACCAAAAGATAAAAGTAAATGTAAATATTATTTATGTGGTGAAATAAGACATATAAAACCACAATGCCCTAAAAAAGGAAAAACTAATAGAGAAAAAGTACAAATAATTTAACAATTTAATTTAGAACAAGATGAAGATGAAGATTTAGAATCTATATATAGCTTAGACAATTTTTGTGATAATGAAAGTATTTATAGTATTAATATGTGTAGTTCGATCTAACTCTGAAGAAGAACAAGAACAAGAATTCTTAGAAAATTTTGAAAACTCTAAAGAAGATTTTAGTTATGTTTTAATAGAAGAAGAACAACAATATATTTATAATAATTTTGGATGACCAACTAATTGTATAAAATGTCATAAAAGGGTAATTCTGCATTATAGAGGTAAGATTACCAACAAAGTTTACTGTAAGTTATGTTATAATCAACTAATTGAAACAAATTCATTAGAAATAAATAGAACAAAAAACATAACGAATATATATATATATATATATGCAAACACAAAGATTAGTTCTTTATTAACCATAAATTGTTTAGAATTATCAAAAGAACATAAAATACAAACAATAGCAATGATAGATACTAAAAGCACTAAAAGTGTAATTAAACATAATCTAGTACCGGGACAGTTTTGACAAAAATTATTTAAATAAACAAAAGTAACTCAGTTTAATACAAAAGTAGTAATATTAACACATTATATAAATAATATACCAATTAGAATAGAATGACAACAATTTAGCTTACCAATGACATTACTCTCACCAGTAGAATCATACACATTTATTTTAGGACTTAATTTTCTAAAAAGCTTGCAAGTAGGATTTTTATACACTCCTTTAGGAATTATATTTTTTAAGAAAGAAATAACAACAGTAGATCAAAGTAACCCTTCTAACACTCATCATAGTATTAGCCTTGAAGAACCTCAAAATTTAGAACATATAGAAGATATAGAAGATACTGATAATTTAGAAATATTTGAACACTTATATCCATCACTATAATCTATAATATCACTAGAAGAATTGTTACAAACAAGGATAATAGGAAAAGATCCTCAGAAACATTGGAACAAAAATAAAATAATAGCAAAATTATATATAATAGATTTAGACTTAACAATTAAAACAACTGATTGTCCATGTAATTCAATAGATAAACAAGAATTTGAGCAACAAATTAGAGAATTATTGAACTTAAAAGTAATCAGACTTCAAAATCTAGACATAGATCAACATCATTTATAGTTAAATGACATTCAGAAATAAAAAAAAAACTAGAATTGTGTATAATTATAGAAGATTAAATGATAATACATATGAGGATAGTTATAAACTTCTTATAAAGATGAACTAATAAATAAAATACAAGATAATAAATATTTTAGTAAATTTAATTGTAAATTAAGATTTTGGTAAATTAGATTAGCACCATAATCAATTGAGTAGACAGCTTTCACTTGTCCAGAAGGACATTTTGAATGGCTTGTCATGCCATTTGGATTAAAGCTAGAACGCTGCATCTATTTTTTAAAGAAACATGGATCAAATATTTAAGAAATATCATTCTTTTTGTAGTGTATATGTAGATGATATTCTTATACATAGTAAAAATAAAAATGAACATAGGAAACATCTAGAAATTATTTTGCAAGAATTTATTGAAAATGGTATTATCATTAGTAAAAATAAAATTAAATTAGAAAAATAAGATATATAATTTTTAGGAATGTATATTAAATTAAAAACAATTCAATTGCAAGAACATATAGCTAAGCAATGTTAGAATTTCCAAATGAATTAGAAGATATGAAACAGTTACAAGCATTTTTAGGATTATTAAATTATGCTAGAAATTATATTCCTAACTTGGCTACAAAAATAACTGTACTTCATAGTAGAACAAGTAAAACTGAACAAAGTTATTTTAATAGTGAAGATATTAAATTAGTACAAGAAATTAAAAATGAAATAACAAAATTACAGCCTTTAGCATTACCTTTAGAAAATAGTTATAAAATAGTTGAAATAGATGTCTCAACTATAGGATGGATAAGAATATTATACCAAAAGAATAACAAGGAATCCCCAAAATCTGAAGAACAAATTTGTAAATATGCTTCAGGTAAATTTGGAGAACAACAAGCTAGATTACCAGCAATTGATTTAGAAATATTAGAATAATTTTCCCAAATCATTAATTGTATCATTCTAAACTTCTTGACTGAGCGATATGTTCTTCTAAAAAGTCTGCCATCTTTATTGTATGGAAAGAGACAGAGACAAGGTATAAATATTATTTCTTCCCATATATCTTCTTAATCCAGAATTTGTGAGTTCTTTCCAAATTCGGAAGCAAATTAAGATTTTGAATTGGCTCTGGGTTTATAAAGTAAATAAATCTCTATTTCCAAAACCATTTATCTACCATATCAAGCAAATTCTTAGTTGTGCAAGCCATCATGCTTTATAATTTTTCCAAAAAACTAACATGTGTTTCTCCATTAACAGTCACCATTATCACCCTTATAGCTTGCTATTATCACTGCCAACTTTGATGCTTGTTGGCCTGCTAGTTGTATCCACAAACATATTGACCTTTTGACAGGATTGCCCCCGGACATTCACTCTCAAACCCGGAGAGGTCCTGTGGGATTCAAAAATCAAGGAAAATCCTACCGAAAATTTGGCAGAACCTCCCCTGAAAATAGACTAACCCAAAAATTTGAAAACCTGTAAAAGCACTTCTAAAACATCAACCACCTCTACCACAACCAAAAAGGGTCTCAGACCCCAAAATTTCAAAGAAAAACCATCTTAAAATTTAAAAGTAGTTATTAGAGCCACTAATCTATTACAATGAATTTTACACAATGAAAATGACTTTTACAAGGTCCGAGTAAGGATATGGACGTATATGTCTCGACGTGATTGGCTCGACCTCTGCCAAAGCTACTACCTGGGGAAAAACAATTTAAGACAAAACAAGAAAATTGTGAGATAACTCAGTGAGTAGACATGTTAAGAAAACGAATATGAAATTTTTATTTATCTTTTTAGAAGTCTTAAAATAACAATCTCTAAAACCTCATAATTGTTCTTTGCAATCCTCCAGTTTTAAAACCATTTCGTAATCCATTTTCGAAAATCATCCCAAATAAACCTCGATATACTGAAAAAGCAATAAAACTTTCCAAGCTGAGAAATAACAAATCTGAACTAAATTTATCTTTATAAACTGATATCACGAAACACTTATACTTAAAACTCACACCATATTTGTACCCGTACTGTAGACAATGTCCTGACCACAATCCCGCGCACGGACAGGTTCGTATCCTGGCCACAATCTTGTATGGAGGGGTCACTCCGCACGAGCAGGCTCGTATCCTGGCCACAATCTCGTACGGATGACCCTTCTGCACGAGCAGGCTTGTGTCCTGGCCACAATCTCGTACGGAAGGGTCACTCAGCACGAGCAGGCTCGTTTGATTGGTACATACATTAACACAATTGTCTTTAAATACTCTTTAAAATCTCTGCTTACTTTTGAAATATATGAATAACCTTTTTTCTTTCTCTCAACTCCCACAATGATCCGAACTCTAAAGTGTCATTTCCTCAAATCACGATTGTCTCAAACCAAACATAAATATTAAATGGATGAACAACCAAGATATATGTAATCATTTCATAAACTAAGTAAAATTACAACACGCCTGTTAAATAAAGGTATATGCAATATGAATTCACGTAGAAATGCATGTCAAAATATTTCGAGATCGCTTAAAATTATAGATTCCAAGATCGGAAAATCGAACTAATATAAACGGTTATTTAAGAAAGCTTGACATTTAAAGCTCAAGTCAATTTAAATATAACTGAAGAGATTGGAATCACATAGTAAAGCATAATTTATTAAAATCAAAGTCTACTCACAAATTGGGAAATCTAGTTTCGATCCTCCGCCAGATCGTCACGAGCCAAGGTCGCCTTGCCAATTAATTTCGTGATTGGAGCTCCGGAGTGGTCAGAATCGACCAAATGGCCGGCGGTGTGACTACCTTCCTCCGGCGATTTGCTGCGCACAGGGGCGGCGGGCTAGTGAGGGGAGGCACGGAGGAGGACGGCCTGCTCACGGGGGTCACGTAGGTGGTATCGTGCCGCCGGGAAAGTGGCCGGAGGCTATTCTTCGATGATGGTGTCGCAAGCACAGAGAGGGAGAGAGAGAAGAGGGTTTGCGGGGGAAAAGAGAGAGAAAGATCGGGGGAGGAGAGAGAGAGAGAGAGAGAGAGAGGTTGAGGCGGTGTCGTCGCCGCCTCCTGGTCGGACGGCGAGGGAGTGAGGCCGGAGAGAAAGAGAGTTCTGGGGGGAGGGGGAGTCGGGGAGAGAAAACAGGGAGAGAGAGAGTGGGTCGTGAGAGAGGGAGGGAAATTCCAGAATTTTCTAGACCTTGGGGTTTTAAAACCCATTCATGCAATTTTACAAAATTGCCCCTGACTTTGAACGTCCGTAAAACCCAAACCGTAACTCCGATTTACGCTTGCTTCGTGTCTACGAACTTATAGATTCGAGACCTACCCAACGGACCCAAGGTCAACATCAAAAGTCCACTAACAAGAAAGGTCAATTTTGGGGTCAAGCCTAATTTAAAACGAAAATAAAAAACTAACCCAAGACCTTTTTATTTCTCAAATAAATTTCTAAATTAATCAAAAATATTTCTCAAAATATTTAGAATTAAAATCTTGATACGGGGTCTCTCAGTTCCATTTCCCACTATACCTCTACATGACCATCAAAATAAAAATTTAAATTTCTCGCGAAATTTAGGTCGGATCGTTACACCTTTGCCTAAACCGGCCAGCCAAATCCTAATTACATTATCCCTAAGCTACAATTGACTATCTTCATCAGCATATAATAGTGAACTAAAACAATTTCCTTCGCAATCAGTATAACATAGAATAGTGTTTAATTACCAAGCATATATTTTTCAATACCATTAGGAATTAGGTAACATGCTAAAAGTTGAGAAATTGCTCATAATGGTAAGTTATTCACTAAAACAACAAACTTTTGCGAACAAAAAAAGAAATGAGAGCTATAAAAAAAAAATTTACATTATCAAATGATAAATATTTTTGGACCCATAATAAAAATAAAAAAAGGATCATGCAACCCACACTATATAGAAACACAATTAGTTTGTGGCAAAGGGTCCAAGAAAAGTTTGGACCTATAAATGAGAAAAATTATTGTTTGTTACTACCACACACAATAATCCTCCAAAAAAGATATTTCAAACTTTGTATAGTAATGAATTAATTCATTACTTTTTTCCTTCAGTTTTCTTGCTTACTCTCTCTCTCTCTCTCTCTCTCTCTCTCTCTCTCTCTCTCTCTCTCTCTCTTTTTCACTCTCAATCCAATTCTTAAATTTTTGGTGGCCTTCTTCAATCCTCAAAACAAACGAGAAATGCTATGTCGACCATCCCATTTAAGTTGGCCCATTCATGCTTCGTGCCTTTCTCATACTAACCTGTTTCGTGTTGCACTCGTGGTAACCCAGATCGATATCTAATACCTAGACTTGGCATGACCTATACCCCATTCGTGCTCGTACTTGTGTGATCTTGACTTGTGGCATGCTCGTACTCATGTGAGCTTGACATGTGTCGTGCTCGTGCTCATGCTCATGCTCGTCTAAGCTTGGCTTGTTTCGTGCTCGTCCTCATGTGAGCTTGGCTCGTGTCGTGCTAGTGTTGTACTATGCCGAATGAGCCAAAAGCTTCAACATGCCTCAACCCACTAATATATGTCGTACCGGTTTGACTCATTTCAAAGTCATGTCATGCCAATTTTAATTAAGTGTGCTCATGTCATGCTCGTGCTTACTTGAATCGTTGGACACCTCTAGTTCAAACCGTCCATTCAATAATTGTGTAGGATAACTTGGAATTAGCCAAAGGTTGTCTAATATCATGAGTATGGTACTAGTACTACTCCAATGTCATAAAGGGTGCACATTCATATAGACATCCTAGTTGTTGTAGTGCAATATCAAACCTCTAATTGTCGATCATCATCAATATCATTATAGCTAGGTGAGTAGTACTACTGCTATGACTTGTGAGTTTTTGGAAGTCAATCCATAAGTTGTGAGAACTCATCTTCTCAATGCAACTGAAAATGTACGCCTTTTTAGTCAAATTCAAGGTCAACCCACTTGATGAAACCATACTTTTCATATCCCGAACTCAGTGAATCATCCATATTTCGATTATGAAAGCGAGCCTTTTTATACTACCTCTCACTATCTGAACTCCTTTATCACTAGGACTACTAACACAATCTTGCAACTAGTCACTATCATCATCAAATCCTTAGTAGTATACTTTTCACTCTCAAAACCTTAGCATTCATATATATTAATGCTAGTTAGAATCCTTTCCAACACTCCCATCAAAATTGTGTAGCAATTTAGTGTTTAACGCGCGTGAGTCGACTTGCTCATAAAAGTGGCCGATAAGAATGACTTTCAAATCTTGAACACTTTTCAAGGGTTCTAACAAAAAAAAATTTGAAGAGTTTCTAAAAATGACTTTCTCCAGTTCCTCAACCAATTATCTTCACTGGAATTTTCATTATCATCCTATATTTAGAAACATCATATAATAACTTTTAATTAATCAAATAACTAAACTGATAGTTAGAATTAATTTCAAATTTCTTGTCACTTGAGAAAGCTGAAAAAATGAACATGATTAAAGAATTTAAAGATGCTATATCTAACTTGATGGGGATCATATTTTGAACATTGCCACCAACTCAAAGAGAACTCGACACAAGAGTAAACAATAAGGCACTCTTACATGCGGCTAAAATAGCTGCTCTAATTTTCTATTAATCATCAAAAACTCTACATAACCATCACAAGTCTTGGTTTAAGTAGCATTTTAACCCTTCATTAGTAGGAAATTAATAAAAGGAAAAAAATAAAATAAAGATTACAATAATCCTAATTAAGTAAATAATAATTAAAAGTTTGACTTTTGCCATGGGTTTTCTTTGGACCTTTTTTGGGCTAATGTCAATCTTGATGAGGCCCCTATGCTCCTACATCAGACTCCCCTGGTTGGAAAGAATTTGTCCTCGAATTCGAGCCACTAATTGGAGAGAATCCTAGTAGAATCTTTCATTGTAATAAAGTCATTCTTGATTTGGCTTGCGATTGAAATATTCCTTTCTAAATAAACAAATATTTGGAATAATTGTTATTGTTTGAATTGAAAATTTTCTTTTTGAATAAATCTCAGCATCCAAACTTTCCTTTGAACACGTTTTATTTGATTGACAATAGCAACCAATTGCTTTGGAGTCTACAAACTAAAAATAATGGTCCCAAGAAAATCAATTGAGTGAAATTTGTCTTCCCATTGATTCTTCTTCTTAGATTCTTTTGCTTGAAAGTTGTCATAACAAATCTCACACACACCTTGTGCACAACAATCAAATTTCGGAGGCAAATCTAAATTTAATAAATCTGATGAAAACATGATCCACTAGAATTATTAAACTCATTTGTATCTTCATTCTCAAAATACCTAGCCAAGTTGTTATTGAACGGCTGGTCTTCATGTCCCTCTTCGACCTGCTCACATAATGAAGTGAGGTGATGAAAATGGTCAACGTCTCCCTCCCCGTCGAAACCCTCATTGTCTTGGTTTAGAGTTTCAATGCAAGTGATATGATAATGATAAAGGGTAACGCCTCACTCCATGTCGGAACTCTTACCACCCTAGTGTCGAGCTTCGATGCGAGCGATACAACCTATAAGTTGTTGGATCATCCTTTTGATCTCTTCCATGTCGTCATTAGAGTTGTTACAAGCCTCTATAAGAAAACCTCCCCGACTACACATGTTGTTAGGCATGGAGTACATTGTTCGAACGCCACCGGACACCGACTGTGCTCTGATATCAAATGATGGGGATCAGATTTCGAACATAGCCACCAACTCAAAGAGAACTCAATACAAGAGTAAAGGATAAGGCACTCTTGCCTGCCGCTAAAATAGCTGCTCTAATTTTCTATTAATCATCAAAAACTCAACAAAACCATCACAAATTTTGGCTTAAATAGCCTCTTAACCCTTCATTAGTAGGAAATTAATAAAAGGAAACAAATAAAAGAAAGCTAGATTACAATAGTCCTAATTAAGTAAATAATAATTAAAAAGACTTTTTCCATGGGTTTTCTTGGACCTTTCTTGGGTTGATGTCAATCTTCACGAGGCTCCTGCTCTGCATCATATCATAACTTGTATGACTAAGAATTTCCAATTATGAAAAAAAAAAAAATACAAAGAATAGGGACTAGATATACTAGTGACCATGGAATGAATATAGTTATGACTTATGAATTTTGAAGTAGCTATTAAAGGTAACATGGGAAAGAGATTAAAGTAAGAATAACATAGAGATCAAATGTACTAATGGAGATGTATCATCAGCTAGTGAACTGTTGACGCAGCCCGCATATTCAGCATATCCATATTTTAGTTTGTAAAAATTATATTAATTTTTTTAAAATTTCTAATAGGAAGCTTTTAGTAATTTTGTATTTCAAGATTTCTCCAAACAAATTATGGGTTGCAAGATTAATAATGGAGAACAAATGCAATTGCCCAAGAATGATCAAGTATGCTAAATATCTATCTATTTGGAGAGGAGGAATTCAATGTCAAGCCCCAAAGTTCAAAGTTTATCCAACATGAGAGGTTATTTTTAGACCTTCTTCACCAAGAGAGCTTGAAATTGAGAACACATTCCCTTCAAATGGGGAGAATGGTGCAGCTCGCATATTTAGCATATTGAAATTGTAGATTGAGAAAGTTTTATTTATTTTTGTAATAATTTATAGTAGGAAGTTTTATAGTAATTTTGGCATTTTCTATCTCATGTTTTGTTTAGCTTCTCGTTTTTTGCAGGCTTTTTTTATTATTATTATTAAGCAAAGCTTTATTGAAAAAAACTAAGAGGGATTACAATCAAGCTGCAATTGTGAGAGCAACCTAGGAGGTGCCTCACGAACCCAAGAATGAACAACACCACACAACTCAAAGCAAACTTAGCAAGAATATGGGCAGCCCCATTACAAGTTCTAGGAACAAACCCACACCTAGCATTTTCTAAACGCCCTCTTAGCTCACTCTAAAAAATTTATGAGATTTTGTAAAGAGGTTGGTTGTTGGTTAAAAAAAATTAATAAGGGATTTTTTCATTGTTCTTAGTTTTGTGATAGTTTAGGCAATTATCAGAATAGTAGATGTTCTTATTTTGGCTATTCTTGTTTTGGAGAATCAACGGGATCTAGAGATAATTTGGATCTGTGGCTATGCTGGGAACTTGGGGAGTGGGAGAATTTTGATGCTGAATTGAGAGGAATCTCGGCATAGGAGGTGGGTTTCAAAAGGGTGATCCTTGAGTCTGACTCAGATGTTACCATAGTTTTGGCTGATAGATTTAGATGATCTGATGTGCCCCCTTTGATCATCTAAAAAGAAAAAAAAACCAAGCAAGCCCAATACATTTGGCATTAAGACGAAACAGAGGACGAGTTTGTAAAGCAAAAACATGTTTGTGACTGTTAGAAATTACATGCTTGCGCATGAGTGAGGGCATGGTACAATCAACAAAAACAGGACTGAAAGTCATGAATCATGGTGAGTGTCTAAATAGACCAATGGAGCTCGCAATGGTAGACAGTCCAAACAATCACAACACTAACTTAAACAAGCCAAAGTTATTTGAACAAAAGCAAGAAAATGTTGTTTCATGGCATCATCTGATTAAGTTCAAAATTGCTTTACAGGCATCATCTGCATCACCTGTACAAGAACGCTGTATACAAGCATCTAAAATTCTATGGCCTTGCATGGTATAATATTCAAAGCTGTAGAACCAAATAGTAACCTTGAAAGTAACTAGAAGATCATTTGGAGTTCAAACTGCAATTTAACATAATCACAAAGTTAACTTCCAACAAACTATATAAAAGATTCAAATATAGCAAATATTGCTCAAATTTAGATACATGCACTTACACAAATTCATTCTTGGAATTCATCAAAACAAAACGAATAAAGAACGTTAATGTGCACTGTACACAATAATTCTTTTATTTAGCAATTATGAAACAACAATGTTAGCAAATCAAAAGATGATTGACCCAACATTGTATTCACTGCATCAAACAAGAAGGGATTTGGAGCTTCAATCTCAATTTGGCAATATTCAAAAAGGTTACAGTGGTTCGGTTGGCCTAGAATCTTGTAATTACCAATTGTTCACATCACCATGCATCTCATTATTTGGAGATGCATTCACCATTTCACCAAAAATCCAGGTAACAAATAAGTTACCAAATAATTCTCAGTTGATAATCTTTCTGTCACCTATGATGACAAACTGTGATGAGCGATTTGGAATTTGCACAACATAACCAGAATAACTGCAGAGAGGCCAGAAATCTGATTCCAAGGGCATCGAAGATCTGTCTGAACCGAGGATATTGTCTTTCATAGGTTGTCACTCCAAACTTATTCAAATTTCAAATCCTGGCATTGAAAACTGAGACGCAAAAGTTTCGACTCGGGTCCGGAGCTCAACAATATCCTTATTGCTCTGGAGACCCTTCAGAAAAGCCTTTTGCAACTTTCCATGCTCTCTTTGCACTACAGTTGCAATTTGTGCAGCTCTAAGGAGAAAATCAGCCATCGTCTCAAAATCAGCCTCCAGACAACCTCTTGACGTCATAGCAGGGGTACCTGAGAGGTCAACATAAAAATCTATTAAAAACCGTCACAATAACCTTTGAAACTTAAAATACAGACAATAGACATGTAATTAACATCACTCACCAACCCTTACTCCTCCAGGAGTAATAGTTCCATTGTCACCAGAAATTGCGATTTTGTTGAGAGTAATGTGGCACATCTCACATACCTTCTCATAGTTCTTGCCTAGAGAAGCATTGGTAGAAAAATAAGAATATGTTACACTTGAGTATAGAGCCACAAGAACAGAGATATTAAGTCCTCAGATGAAAACACACACAGGGATAAATAAACACAAATACAGAATAAGCAAACAGGAAGAGATTCCAAAATAATTACATCTTCAATCGACATACATAAAGTCATTCATTTAGAGGTCAATGAAAAATAAAACTATATTCTTTTAGGGTTTTTTTTAATGTTCATAGCAAGCAGTACTCTTTTTTTTTTTGGAAGAAATAGCAAGCACTACTTATGAGCAAGAAAAGAATAAGGAATGGAAAGGGGGGTATCAAGTATTATATAAATGAATGGAGTCATCAACACCACAAATGTGTCAGGATTGCCATATCTTGATACAACCTTCTTGACTAATGTCTTCTTACAATCATACACTCTTACCCACGTTAATGTCACATCATGCACTAATACTTTTTATTTGCAGGCTGCAGCTCACTTAAAGAGAGCATCTGAAATAGATTCAAAGAAGGTTTAGCAGTACAGAATTTATTGAAACCAAGTTCAAGTTTTGGATTAAAACTAAGTTCCATGGACTTATCACCTAATGTCCTTGTCTCAGTAGGACATGAGACTAGTAAGTCCCTGGTTACTGGAACCTAAAACCTTCAAAAAACATTCAGACACAAACCTTGGGCACATACCTAAATGCATGCATCAAGGTTAAATTCATAGTACCCACCCGGTCCGGTCTCTTGTTCATGATTATATCATATCTTCAAAGATTATCAAGTCATGAATCTATTATCTATTAACAGCAACATTAATTATCAAATCTCAAAATCAAAAACTTGCACAATCATCAAAAGGAACAAATTATGTGCCTTTAAGTGTGACAAGTTGTGATCCCTAATCTCCTAGACAATAAATTTAAAAGACGATACAACTCCATATGAACTTCCTTGGAATTCAATTGGATGTCAGAAGTTTTCCGTGCCTACATCAATAGGACATGGCACTTGTAATTGTGTATGGATATGCTACAGGACACTAGAACCTCGGGATAACAAACAGATCCAAACTCAGGCATATACCAGCATCTGATGCCCATATCCAAAAATGTTATCTCTCTCTCTCTCTCTCTCTCTCTTACTTTTTTTACAGAAGTCCAAAACAAAAACAAAAATTGAAAAAGAAAAAACAGAAACAAAAAAAGTAATCACGAGTCATAATACATAATAAGACTATACCTTGTAATCCTAGGGGCCTTAGATCCCAAAGTAACAAATGGTTATCTGTGCCACCAGTTACCAGCCTGCATTTTCTTCTCAACAAAGAAGATGCTAAAGCCTGAGCATTTTTCTTCACTTGTTGCATATATGCCTTGTACTCGGGAGTAGCCGCTTGTTTTAAGGCTATAGCAAGAGCAGCAATGTGGTTATTGTGTGGTCCACCTTGCAATGATGGAAAAACAGCAAAGTTTATCTTTTCCTCAAAATCATAGTGGTCACTTTCATTTCCTTGAGTTAAAAGCAGTCCCCTCTTCCTTGGTTTTGTACCCTTCCTATAAAAAATTATGCCTCCCCTGGGACCACGAAGACTTTTATGTGTAGTTGAAGTAACAATGTCACAGTAGTCGAAAGGATTTACACATTCCTAAAAGAAAAAAAATAACAGAACATGTTAAAGGAAAATTCCAAACAAATTTGAAATTTTAGATACGTTCTAGTTTTCATAACCACAGATCACAGTTGGCTTCAAAAGATACAAACCAGATAACAGGACCAAAATAGAGGCATGACATGATTTAATTATTCCTAATTAGTTAGTACCATTAAACATATTGAATGAGCCAACCCACCACANATCAAGAATATAGACATGTTATTTTTCAAACTCAAGCAGTCACAGACTACTGAAATTCACACCTTTGCTGCAATAAGCCCACTAATTTGTGCCATATCACACAACAGTACAGATCCACACTTATCAGCAATCTGCCTAAACCTTGCATAATCCCATTCACGGGGATACGAGCTCCCACCACAAATAAGTATCTTCGGTCGAAAATCAAGCGCCCTCTCCTCAAGTTTATCATAATCAATATACCCAGTTTGTGGATTCACCTTATACGGCAAACTCTCAAAGAAAATCGATGCTCCGGAAACTTTCCTCCCAGTGGGAGTATAATACCCATGACTTGTATTCCCTCCAGATGGGGTATCCAACCCCATAATTCTATCACCGGGCAATAACAATCCTGTGTACACTGCAAAATTTGCAGATGTACATGAGTATGGCTGCACATTCACACCCCAATTCTCCGGGTCAAGATTGAAAGCGGCCAATGCACGTTCGCAACAAAGTGTTTCGATTTCATCAATATACTGGTTACCACCGTAGTATCGTGCGCCAGGCATTCCTTCTGAGTACTTATTGGTCAAATGGCTTCCAAGCGCTTCCATTACCGCCCGGCACACAAAATTCTCCGAGGCAATTAATTCAATCCCTTTGAATTGTCTCTGCTTCTCTTTCTCCATAATCTCAAACACATCTGTGTCGGCAATTCGGAGAGGTTGGTTGCCCCAAGCCCGGACAGCGGTCCTCCGGGCCTCAAGGTCCGGGTCCAACATGGCCCGTTTAGGATTACTCGTGGAGGCTGAGGAACACGAGGATTCTCTGTCGCGCCGGCGTTTCAAGCACATTGAATGCCCCAAAATCCGAAACTCCTCGACATCTCTGTCTTCATCATCATCATCATCATCATCATCATCATCACCACCACCACCACCAACTTGGGCGGTGTCCAAATTACCTTTGTTCTCCGTTCTGTGGCTCTCTGCCGGCGGCTCAAGCAATTGAAGCGGGAAAGGCGGGACCGGGTGGGTCGAGTCGCGGAGGCTTGAGTCAAGCTGGAGCATGATGGACTCATCGGAGATTTGAGAACGCTGGGGCGGCGACGACGCATGGGATGAAAACCCCAGAGAGAGATTCGATTGAGGGTGCGATAAGTCCATCACCACAAGTAGAAATCCAAAACCCTAACCTTAATCCCAGCAGATATAATATAGCCACGTTTGTTTCACCGTGCTAGCTAGGATTGTGTTAAATAACACAGTAAACCCATGTTTGGTAAGGCTCGGTAGTATTTTAAATGAGACTATTTAGCACCGCTCCTCCTAAAACACCGGATTGTGGGTTGGTAAATAGCGAGGGATGAAAACACCTCGCTATCTAAGAACCGGATTAACGCGAAAGGAACCTCGCTATCCAAGAACTTGTTCCTGCAACTCAGAAAGACCAAAACAGAGGCAATTGATTTGTTGATTAACTGGTTCCTGCAAATCAGAATACCAGAATTGGTTCCTGCAATTTGGGGCTTTTTGATTCGAGCACAATTGACCACATGCATCTACACCAATGGAAAGAGCAGAAAGAGAGGAGAAAAGCCCATTGAAGATCGTCGCCATCCGCCGTCGGAGTCGCCGGAGATCGGCAGAGGGAGGTCGTGGCTTTGGAGCTTCGATTCGGCAATTGTGGTGGTCCGATGAATGATCAAAAGCCACCTTTGGGTCCAGCTCGATGAGAGGAAGAAGCTGGTACCAACAGGGACTCACGACGTTGCCGGAAAAGAATGGGCGACAGCGGAGGTCGTCGACTTCTCTGATTTTGAAACGCCATCATCAGCAGACATAGGAGGAGAAGATGGCGCGGAGAGAAAGAGAGATTGAGAGAGAGAGAGAGAGAGAGAGACAGACAGACAGACAGACAGACAGACAGAAAGAAGAAAGAAGAAAGAGATGATGGTTTTGGTTTTTTGTTTGAGTGAGATAAGAAGGAGATGAAGGATGGCGTTGGGGAGATACTAGAGAGAAATAGAGATAAATGAGGGAGGGAGTGAGAGTGACGGCCTGGGAGGTTGGGAGTGAGTTTTTCTATTTGCTCTGCCTTCTTATTTGTTGTCAATTACAATTTGTTATCTGAAATGGCAGTGTTTGGGAAGTTGGGAGTGAGACTTTTGTTATAAAAGCATATTTTGTTAATAAAATACATAAATAAATTTATATTTTTAGGCATAAAATTTATTTTGATAATTAATATATTTTATTTATTGATAAATTAATATAATTATAGCTCAGTCTAACCGTGCACCAAATACAGAATAGTCTAACCCTGCACCAAATACAGAATAGTGTTATTTAGTTTATTCAGCTTTATAGTCCGACATAATATATAACATTAGTCCATCTTATACTAGTCCAACACTATCCAGCATAATTTATAAGAATAGTTCAATCCAACATAGTTTAACGTGTCAAACATAGTCTATATATATATATTATAGTTGTATGTGTGTATGTAACTATTTATATGTGTATATATATATAATGTGTGTGTGAAATTTAGGATTGGGGACAACAGTAGAAGCAGCAGATACAGGGGGGGTTGAGGAAGGAACAGTAGCAGCTATTGAAGAAGTTGGATTGGGGTGTGGATGAAGAGGCTTCCATAAAATAATTTTTCAGGTTCAAAACTGGAAAGAAGAAACCCTAACCCTAATTACCCCCAATTGGAAATTGGAAATTGGAAATGATGTGATGAGAGAGAGAGAGAGAGAGAGAGAGAGATGTGATTGTGTGTGTAATACGTACACAAGTATGTATAGGTGGGTTTGAGAATGAGAGCGACGTTTTGATTCTCTAATGGGGGATGCATCTAGACAGTCGGAAAATGCTTGAGTGAATAACCACATTACCTCATCATCAGCAACTCATTAGCTTAGCTGGCTTCTTTCCGTTTTTATGTTTTATTGGTGGGGACTAGAAAGTATAAACACTAGTGTCTAGTGGGATTCAATTTTTCTGGGATCTCGGTAGTTATTTCGTAGTTCAGTTGAAAAATTTGTATAAAATTATCGATAATTCATCCAAATTCAATCCCCTTCCTCATATAAAAAAAATAATTCCTTAAATCTTGATCTTGTTTCAATAATTTGGGTAATCATCAACATGAATGAGAATATGTTCTTGACCAAAAAAAATTAAAAAAATATGACAACATCTTCAAATAAATTGACGGATTTTCTTATAAATAATGTGTAAAGATAATAGGCTTATTTACTAGTTTGCTGCTTGAAAGTAACTTCAAATCTCACTTTATCCTCTAAGATTTATTTTATATCACATTACCCTCTGAAACTAATTACCGTGTATCATGCCTTTGAAAATTTATGGAACCTGAAAAATTTGTAAATTATTACTAGTCAAAATAAGTCCGTAGGAATTTTTCATGTATTTTTCTGACTCCGGAGCTATTTTTAATTAATTTATAAAGTTTGTAAAAATAAGAAGTGAGCAGAGTGATACAAGCGAAATTAGTTTCATGGAGTAATGTGATATGAAATAAACTTTAGAAGGTGAAGTTAAACTCGAAGTTACTTTCAAGTGGTGAAATAATAAATAAGCCAAGATAATATGAATGTCCTTATTGAAGGGAATGGTGGGTAATACTAGAAATAATTTCTAAGTGTGGAAGCATGGTGGATTTTTAATTTATTCACTTATTCCCTTAGTCCTAGGATTCTTAGGTGTGATGAAACATGAAAAAATAGAAATAGTTATGAGATGAAAGATTACCCTTAAAGACCATCTTAGACCCAAGATATGCACATATCCATGGCGATGTCTTTTTTCCATGTTCATCTTCAAGTTTGGCTTCACCAAGATGATGAACTCACTAATCTCTCATGGAACTCTCATTTAGGCTAAAGGCTTAAGACTCCAAATGATGAAACCCTAAGGGTTTCTCCTTGTGTCTACGTGCGGTAATGAGAGGCTTTGTCATCTCTTTATTTTGTTTCATATGGTTCATCCAATGGACTAGATTCATCCATCTTAAATGGATAGTTATCCTTCACCCATATAAATCCATCTATCACCATCTTCTTTCTATTTGCACTATTGCCTCAAGCTCTTTAATATTAGGCCTTCTTTGGAACACGGGACAGGACAACACAAGACAAAATTGTGCCCTATGGACTGGATAGATTAGGTCAGGACAAGACTATAGAAAATCATGTCCCATGTTTGGTGCAACACGGGACCGGACTGGACAGTAAATAAAATTTTATTTTTTACTATACAATATTAAAAATTAAAACATATACTTAATCAAATTTAAAATTCTAAAAATATTTTTATAATTATAATTTAAGAGAGTTACCTATAAAAACAAACAACAAGAAAATGACCTAAAATATAAAATTTATGTTGTTAATTATTTAATCCATAATATTCAATTTATTGTTAACTATTTTTTTATCAAAAAAAATTTTCTTTTAAGTTTCTTAAAAGGAGAGATTAAGATGTGAATGAAAAGAAGATGTGGGTGAGTTTGCACCCAAAAAAAAGGGGGAAGATGGGGTTGGGTTTGCACCGAAAAGAAAAAAAAAATATATATATATGTGGCTGGGTTTCACAAAAGATGCGAGCTGGGTGAGGGCAAGAGAGAGAGAAATGAAATGAAGATGATGTTGGGTGAGTGGTGAGGTCGTGAGGGGAAGAGAGATAGTGAGAAAATTAAGGAAGAGAGATAGAGAGAGAAAGGGAGAGATGATTTGAAACAGAGAGAGAAAATGGGAAAGAGTCTCATTGTGTACCACTTATTTTGGCGGGACAGAAATCCCATGTTATTTGGAACTATTGTCCCAAGTGTGACTCTCGTCTCATACTTTTAGTAAGTTCACAAAACATGGAATAAGGGACAACGGTCCATTTTAATTGTTTAGTCACGTCCAATCCTGCATTCCAAACGAGGCCTTATGTGACTTACCTCATATGACTAGACCTAGAAAAAACACTCATGGCCTGTTAACACGACACGACACGAATGACACAAAAATTTAAGGGTTTGGGTTCAAGGTTATCTAGCCGGGTTGATATTAATGTCACCCGTTAGTGACCTATTAAGATAACGGGTTGGGTCGGGTCAATTCGCAGGTAACCTGTTTGACCAATTAAGAGAATGGCATTTGTGTCATTCTAACTAAAAGCCCTAACCTACCCGAACCTTTTCTGATTTTTTTTCTCACAACCTGCGCCCCCCTCCTCTCTTTTCTCTCTTTCCGAGCTCTCTCTCTCTCTTTCTCTTTGATCCATAACCGTCTGACGGTCGATGATGGCAAGACCACCACCCTCGAGCTCGCCTTCTTCTCCTTTCTCTCCTTGTGCGACTTCCTTTTCCTCCGCGACTTCGCCGACGAGATCGACTCCCTCTGCTACGATAATGCAAGTCTATAATCCTCCTTATCTTGCAAAGGAGATCATTTGGGGTTTGGGTCTTTGATGAGTGTGCATTTTGCGTCATTTTATAATACTAATTCCCTAACCTAGAGTGTTAGAACTCGATACTTTTGTGTTTGTTATCTTATTTTTGTGTTTTTAGGTCAAATGAAGAATAAATAAGAAAAATGAGCAAAAAGGAGCCGTTTTGGGACATTTTCTGGTCAAACTAGGAAAAGAGCAGAAATCCTAGACAAATGAGTATTCTTAGTCACAAGAGGAAACATGAAGCCTAGAACCATCATTGTCAAGCTAGAAATGAGAAATCTTAATTAGACCAGGAATTCCTAATTGAACTAGGAAACCTAATCCTACTAGGAAATGAGTCCTAATGATGCTAGAAGTCACTAGGGGCAATATGGTCATTATGAGAAGTTGAAATGGGCAAGGAATCCTAGTGAGACTAAGAAAGGTTGGTCAAAGTCAACTCAATCAAATCAAGGTTCATAAGCTTCTAGAAGGTATTGGACTGTCACACCCTAATCCTGAATAAAATCTAATATCTAGGAGTGAAGCATGACTTACGTCCTAATCGCAGATTAATAAAATTATTTCTACAATTAAGACGTGAAAAGAAAAGAAAATAAAATAAAATAAAATAAGCTAATATTAAATAATTGAAGAAACTAAGTAAAGTGAAAAAAAATAAATAAATAAACTTTATTTAACAAACTACTGTTCTCAGAGTACCATACTAGATGTTTATTTTCTTATATATTACAATTTATTGATAAACAAATAAAACATAATACTCTGCAAATTCTCTAAATTTCCTTTGGATATTCCACATCATCAGTCATATTTCTGTCACCTGCACAATTTATTAGGGTGTGAGCTTTTAAGGCTCAGTAGGGTATAGTAATCCCTCATGGGCAGTTATCACATTTAATCAATGTCTCAGTAAAAAAAAAATACAGATAATGATTTCTATTATATGCATTGAAAATGTGTGTACTCACTCCTTAACCATTCACATTGACACATACCCAAGACAAACAGGCCTACACGTCCCATACCGTGCATCCTTCCACTGTGGCCCCGAATGTCTCAAGTATGACCCAACACCCGTCCATCCCTTAAACCCAAATATTTTGAACATTATTAATTTCACTTTTTCTTCAATAATTCTTCCATAAATCATGAGATCACCAGGTACATCTCCCTTTCTCCATGGTGTCTCTAATAAATAACGAGACCGCCAAGTTCATCTCCCTCTATTCTTGGTGTCTCAATTAATCATTTTCTTAACCTTATTCACAATCACACTTTCCTTATGCACTTATGATTATGCATGTAAAGATAAACATTAATGCATGTATAGAGAAATTAAATTGTACATGCATAATAATTCAACCTTACGCAATTTGAGTATATCACAGACTTATGAATTTCACAGTGCACACACAAGATTAATAATAAAAGCTTATTCACAATTATAATGCACTTGATACATTTAATGAAGAAATAACATCACAAGTAATAAAGATAAATTATCACAAGAAAATAAATCACACAACATGACACAAGGATTAATTGTAATATAGTTCAATCATCGGGGAAATAGAGACCCTACCTTAATTTCTTGAGCACGAGTTTCTTCTTGGTCCGTTCCTAGGCGTTCAGGTCTAAAAAGTTTAAAAAAATATAGTTTAGATATAATTTAATTAAATTTAAATTTTCACTCTCTTTTTAAGGAGAGTGTAACTCACACTCTAATTTAGAGATGTCGAATTGACGCGAAACTTATACTAATGGACTCGTATCGAAAAATAGAGTTGGGAGGGTGAAAATTGGGTAAAAACGGTCGCGCGGAAACAGCAGCACGCGCCACCACGCGCCGGCGGTGCAAGTGGGGTGGCTGACCGGTTACTGTTCATCGTCTTCTTTAAACAGTCACTGTTTTCCAGATTTTCCAGTTTTTTTATCTCATTTTTTACTCGACTTTTGACCTATCAAACATTCACCAAATTGAGCAAACATACTCTTATTTTAAAGCTCTGCATCACCTCTTTACAACCATATAAAGAACATGAAAAACGGACGGTTAAAACTCAAGTTATAAGGCTCGAAAGGAGGCCATACGAACATGCGAATTTTCTGGAAAAATTTCCAGATTTTTCATATTTCTTTGTTTTTCATTTTCCTTCAATTCCAAACCGTAAAACAAGTTTCTAAGGCTATAATAAGGCTATCTACAACCAAATTTTTAGTTTTACAACATAAAAGAAAGGTGTGTAAATAAAATTATAGAACAACAAGTTTTAGAAAAATTTGTTAAGGACACCCATGTTTCCATGGGTTCCTTAAACTCACATTTCTTTACACCCCCCTTGAGTTCTATAGAGGCTAAAAGCTGTGATTTCCTACAGTAAAGAAAAACCATAGATGACAAAAAGGGATTAGTTTATGAAAAGTTTAAAGAAAAACTTCTAAGATAAAATTCCAATTTCTAACCTTACTAGAGTTTCCAACCTCTCCTTCTCTAACTCTTTCTCTTCTTCTTCTTTCTTTCTTATTTTCTTTCTTTGGGTTTCGGGTATGTCTAGCTGCTGGACTTTTTTTTTTAATTTTTTCTGTTTCTTTCTCTTTCTTCTTTGGTTTTCTATTCAGTTTTTGCTGCTCAATACCATTCTTAAACACACTATATAGTCTAATAGGCTTGTGTTTGTCAATTAAGAGGAGATGAATCTAATGATTATTTAGATAAGGACTTATCCCCTAAAGGAATCATCACCCTTGATCAAGGCTTAAGTGTTCTAATGAGAAGGCTGATGGCGTTGGTTGTTATCCCTTCTTCCTCTTTTTTTTCTTTTTTTTTTCCTTCAAGTTGGGCTTTGTATGTTGTAGAAAATTGGGCTAAAGCCCAAACATTAGAAATGTAGCCCAAAGTTTATTTATCTATTTATTATTATTATTATATATATATTTTTATGACATTACATGGACATCCATGGAATCAAATGAGGTGAAGAAATGAATTCGAATCCAAGAGGGAGAGAGGGGCGAAATTGGAAGTCAAAATCAATGGTTAAGGGTCAACTATGCCATGTCATGAAGTCAAATGGGCCATGGATTTAGGAGAAGTCGAAGGGACAAGATGGTGAGGTGGCAGCCCATGCATGCATGTGCAAGCCATACAACCTTAGCAGCCCAATGCGCAAGCCCATGTGCATAAGTAAAGTGAAACCCTAAGGGCCATGTGCATGTCACTTAAACTTAAACCCAATGCGTGAGCAACTTGCAGCAGCCCATGTGTTTTAAAACCCTAGCCTATGCTGCACACCCTCTTTACCTTGCATCACAAGGAATTCTCACTCTATCTCTATAAATACATCTTATTCTCTCATAATTCAGAGTTCCAAAAGTTCCGGAGTTCCCATCAGTTCACAAAAATTCAGAGAGAGAGAGAGAGAGGCGCAACTTAAGAGAGAGAGGAAGAGACCCTTGCTGCAGCCCTAGCTCACCTTGCCGTGAGCCTCCTTGATGTTTAGGTCTCTCTCTTCTTCTTCTTCTTTCTTGCCGCAGACCCCCTCTTGAGATGTTCTTTTATTTTGTTTTGAAATTCTTGTTTCTTTTGTTTGATTCTAGTTATTTAGTTTAGTTAATTTGATTTTCATTATGGATTAGGAATTTATTTATATATTTCAGTTTTGTTTCTTTATTTTTCTTATGTTCTAGTTTGATCTATCTTGCATGTTAAGTCGCAGTTGATTTTCAGTTTTGTCATGTTTTAACAAATGGTTTACCCGTCTCTTAATGAATTGATTTAATGTTTGCACTTATCAAATTCCATTTATCTATTTAACAAATCGTTATCTATCTCTTAATGAATTGATTTAATGCTTGCACTTATCAAATTCCATTTATCTATTTGAATTTGTTTGAATTGCTAGCTGTTTAATTGCATCTTTTAACTGGTCACCTTAAGATAATTGCATCTAATTTATTTGTTAGATTTAAATGTGAAATAGTCAAAGACACTAAATTACAAGTAACAAGGGAATAAGAAAATGTTATTAGTAATGGTTTTGTAGGACTTCTATAAGGAAATAGTCAAAACTTGTATGTTGTGCATGTTTGACGTTCTCATAATTCTTAATGACTCTTGCATGGGTAACAGCTGTCTTAGCTTAGTACTAGGGAACATGTAAAAGTTAACTAATTAGGGGAAGCTTAAGAAGCTCTTAATTATGTCTTGGGGGAACAATTGCGAGAAAGTAATTAGCCAAACCTTTTTAGTAGTCAAACCTTAATAGGATGTGTTTAAATTGATTTGTCATTAGCCTTGGATGATTAGAGTATACTTATTTGGATTGATGGTTGAATGTTTAACATTGTAAGATAGTGTAGTGTGTGTGTGTGTGTGTGCGCGTGTGGTGATGTGTGCATGTGTTTTCAACTTTCAAACCCCCTGTTTAGTTATTCTAATTGATTGATTTAATTGATTTGTTGTATATTAACCATTTCTCATGGGATCGACTTCGTACTTGTACGCTTTGCTACTAATGCGATTCGTGATCATAATAAAATGTGTACTTATAATAGAATGTGTTTTTATTTTGTTATAAGAAAACAATCATGCATCATAAATCCACTGCATAAATTTTTTGTTTTATGGGTTTTAAAAAAATTTTGGGTTCTGAATCTCTAGCAAAGGATATGGGTTCTTAATAAAGTGTTTCCACTGTTAATTATTATTTGAGAATATGAGATTTTGATTTCCTGCCTTTTTTTATTGCTTTTTATGTTTAATTCATACGTCAATAGAAGTTTTGAGTGGTTTTTATGTGTTGAATTTTATAGTGGAAGAAGTAGAGAAATTGAGTTTTGGTCCTTTTGGTTTTGGAAACCATGGATTATTATTAACCCTTTTGGTTTTGGTTTTTTTTTTTTTTTTTTTTTCTGTATGCATGTATTTGTAGGAACTAGGAAGAAGAAAAAGGAAGAGGAGGGGTAGGTTACTGGGTTTGGGAGATTGCAGATCGTAATGGGGTTGGGTATTTGCAGGAAGAAGAAAAAGAAAGAAGAAGAAGGCAGAGGACAGAGGAGGGGGGTGTTTGGACTTAGGGAGATTGCAGATCGATTGGGTTCTTAGTTTAGGTTTTTTTTTAACGGGTAAAATGGGTTGTGCCGTATTTACCCGTTATTTTTCCGATCGTGTTCAGGTTGGGGGTTTTGCCACCCGGAGGTTAACAGGTCGTGTCGAATTCACCCGTTAACACTAACGGGTCATGTTGAGTTTGACTCGAACTCGCAAAACACGACTCGTTTGCCAGGTCTACATGTGACACATGAAAGTCAAAAGTCATTTGACCATGATATATGGCATCCCAACACTTAATCATGTGATTAACACTTTAATCAACAAACTTAGTGTTTGAGTTAGGACTAATGATTAATTAATTAATCATTTATCTTAATTAATAAGATAACATTAATTATTCTCCAATAATTAATAATTTAGTCTTGGGTCAACAAGCCAAGCTTTGACTTTTCAATCTTACTCTCTAAGTATTAATAAGCTAATTAATCCTATTTATGAAAAGATTATGTCAAGTGACTACCCAAATTAATTTTTTGACTTATGAGCTTACTAATTGTCTTCATCAATTAGTGGCTAAGTCATTAGAGCTTCATGGTCCCCATTAGTATCTCACAATTAAGTGAGCTCACACTAGAGCAATACTAGGAAGTGTCAACTCCCAATCTTAGGCAATTCCAACTATTACGATAGTTGCGATCAATAATCAAACATATTGATCATCGGTATCATCCTTTCATTTTGGTGATCTCCCACATACTTATATGTGTGTGTGACCAGTTAGGTTTTTATTCAATTTGACAGTAGGATCACAATATATTAATCTAAAACTCTGTAGACTCTACATACCACATTGACACATAGCCACAGTTTATATCCCCAAAATCAAATAGAATTTAGCCTCAAATCTATTCAGTTATGATTACAATATAGTACGGTATTTTCTCACATCTATGTTTTGATTACATCCAGATAAGGACCCTCATATACTTAAAATTGATGTGACCCAATAAATTGGAGTCATTTGTCATCTTTTAAATTTTTTATTCAAGGAACCGAACACTAATTTTATCAGTAACCTTAAAGCCAAACATCTCATTTAATTTCTTTAATTTCTCTCTCACCCATGGTCACTTATTCTTCCTTGATTTGCAATGGACCCATCTTTCTTGAAAGTTTAATTTAGGTGATCTATTCACTCAATTAACTTGATTAATTTCACTTTCAGTGATCGGACCCCAATTTTTGGTTTATGTGATCACTCACGAACTAGTCAACCAAACACAACTCAGACGGTACAGTAACAAAAATGTGAAACTCCACATTGACTTTTAAAAACCAAAAATCACTTCAGCAAACAACACAAATCAAACACATCAAGGATTAAGTGACATCCTATACACTCAGAGGATCCATCACAGTAGGCATCCCAGTGTTATCCACAACTACAGTGGTGTGTGATTAGCTAGACAATTAAATAAGGCATATATCAATTTCCAGCATATAGCTACAGTACCGATTTGTGTTTAGATGTTGAGTGAATCAGTAATCATAACAACACAAACAAGGAAGACAAATACACACAAGATGTTCACCCAGAAAAACCACAAAGGGTAAAAACTGGGGGTCTATCCAGCTGACCAGGCAATCCACTAAAACAGAAGTTCAATACAAAAGAGAGCACTCAGCACACAAGCTCAATCACTAAGTCCTAGACTAAGTGGCAGCTATCTTACCCCTTTTGTGCAACTTCCATACGCAAGACAGATGGTCATTCATGAAGAAGGTAGCTCCTCTCCAAGCTCATCAACTCATGGCACCAATCCGCACCAAGCTCAGTGGTTTCATCAATGCATGAACATGATATGCAAATGTAGGATTCAAATAACAAAGATCAACTTTCTCAAGCTATAGGCGTGGAAAAAGTTGATGTTGAATCCTTCAACTAAGATCTAAAATGAATGTGTTTGAATAGAGTATAAAAAGATTTAAGCACTCAAACCCATTTAGAATTTTAGATGAAAACAAAGAACAAGTTCAGAAAATCCCGTTTTGATTTATCAAGAATTAAAAACCATTTTCTGAAAATTAATGAAGATGAGCACTTCACATGGAAAAATACCCAGGCGTGAGAAACCAAGAATCACGCGCACAAAAAATTGCTCATCGACACACCCTCTGATCTGACCAGCCAGCCCCCTTATGCCCGTACACACTCACGCAAGAAGCATGTTCGCCCATGCCACGTGGAAGCCAATCAATGGATGTCCACAAGAGACGGATTAAGGGCATATTCCCTTTGTCCTAGAGGGGTATCCTAGTATTTACTAAGGATAGGAATAAGCAACTGTCAAAAGGAATTTTGCTTTTAAAAATCAGAATGAAGAAGATGATGAATAGTGCTGATGTGTGAAGGTGTGTGCGTGAATGGAAAAGAGGAAATCAGATCTGAATGCTACAGTGGAAAAAACAAGTCTTGTGCAATGCACATGCATGTCTAATACTAAACAGAATATGGGCTTTCAAAGAATTGGGCTTAAAAATCAAAACCCGAAATGACCCACTGTAGCAACTGTGACTTAAGTAACAGTCACTGTACGTGAAAAACAGTGTTCTTTATGATCAATGAATGACTAGTCAAATAGACAAAAATCTGTTAATTTCATGAAATGAATGAAGTGCAGTATACCTTGTGACTTGTTCATTCTTGACTTCTTCAAAGCAGCAGACCTTGTTCTAAATCTAGGCTAGAGCTTGTGAGTGAATAAATACAAATTAATACAATTGTTTTGACAAGGAAAATAGCCAACATTAACAAATCGTAAAAACTAACAATCTCCCCCTTTGGCTTTCCTTGACAAAACAATAACCCATTTATCTCACAAGACTCTCAACACACAGCCCAACACTTGTTATATGTACCTGCATGAAGAAAAACTTGCACAACACAAAGCATAATAGTATGCAGTTTAAACGCAGCAAGCAACGGAGATTAAATAACCAATACATTCTCCCCCTTTTTGTCATGGAAAGACAAAAGGTCAGACATAAAAGAAAATTCAGTTCAGAAGCACAGAAAAATGGAGAGATATGCAAGAAAAAAAAATACCGAAAGAGAAAAATTTCATACAAGTCTAACTCCCCCTAAATTCTAACTTCCCCTACATTCTAACTCCCCCTAAAACTGAGAACCGGCAGCAGCAGCGGCATCTCGGTAACGAGCTTGCATGGCAAGTTCAAAGTCATCTTCAGGCTGAAAGGCTACTGAGCTTGCTGGCACGGAAGAGTCGGTGGGGCCCATCTCTGGTGCGTCATCGGAATGATCACGAATATCAGCATGTGGATCACCATCCTCAGTGTGGAGTCCATCAGAATACGAAACGATGGCAAAGGCAGCAAAGTTAGCTGTGTGAGCTGCTAGTTGGGCCATGAGATCCGCAATGAGGGCCGATTGACCTTTGACCTTGGCAAGGAGTGCAGCGTTTGCTTGTTCAAGAGATGGAGCCTGATCCCCTCGCTTTTTGCGAGCAAAGGTTTCACTAACCTTCATGACTGATTTTGTGTAATCAGCCATGGGCTCAGCAAAGGTATCCAAGTCAGCCACAGAGGAGACGCCACTGCGGGCACAAAGGAGGTGAATGAGGAGAGGAAAAATGAGGGCACCCTTGTGGTCACGACCACTACCTATTGTCTTGGTCTGAATGTGTTCATAAATAAGAAAAGCTATGGGAACAGGGTCCTGATTCAGAAAAGACATCATCACTTGAATTTGCTCAGCAGAAGGGTGTGAATTGTGGGAGGTAGGGATGATATTGTGACGCACAAAATCCCACAAAAACCTGTGAAAAGGTTTAAATTCAGACTTCTCAAGCAACACACCATCCTTTAAAGGAGTAGCAGGATTAACATAGGCCACGGCCTGGAAGTGAGCAGCAGTATAGGATCGAGACCGATCCAAGTATTGCTGGTAATCAGTGTAGGTTGATGGCTTTAACCCAAGAACCCGACAAATTGCACTAGGCCGAAAATACACATCCCGATTTCGCACATAGACGTTAAAACCTGTTCGGGCAATACGACCTGGAAAATTTGCATAAAACTCCTGAACTATGGTGAGGTTGTAGGAGGGGACGGTGTGAGGGAGGTCATTCAATGTGGATACTTGATAGTCACTGAGGAAGGAGAAGACTTGACGAAAAAGGTGGAGATTGAATTCCTCTAACCTGTAGTGGCGCTCAGTGACCACAGATCGGGATTGCACAATGCGAAAAAAACGCTTGGCCCATCGAGTTGAAAACGATTCTGTTCGTTGATGAAGTCTTCGTCTTCACAGTCCTCCGGCGTGGATGGTCGTTGTCGGCTGCGAGAAGGAATGATGGTGGAGCCCGACATGGGGAGAATCCCGATATGACGAATGGAGGTGCGAGAAGAGAAATTGGCCCCGAGCTGCGACACAGACTGAGTCGCGAGAGGAAATAAGGCCGACCGAGTCGCGGGCGAGAGGAGGTGGTGCCGACGGCGGCGCGAGCGAGAGGTGGAAGGCGGAAGGTCGAGGAGGTGAGAGAGAGAGATGCGGCTGGAGATAAGAATATAAGTAGGAGATTCTGAAATGTTAGGGATTGGAAAGAAGAAAGAGGGGCGCGTGGCTTATAAGGGCTGATAGAGATGATAAAAGTCTGAAGAGCCCTTAATGAACAGTGATCTAAAATGCAGAAGGGGTCTGTGTTAAATTGACTGTATTTGACGATTGTGAGACTAGTCAAAATGAACAAACTGTGTACTGGAACATAAAACAAAAAAGATAGAGGAATCCTTGGAGAATTGGAAGCAATGACACACAAAGAAAATCTATGAGTTAGATGTGCTTCAGGGAATTTATTTTTGACAAAACAAATTTGACAAAACAGCAAACACACTTGAAAAGAATTAACCACCAATGTCAACACTCTACTAGATATGGAAAATGAAGATGGCAAATTTTGTGCAAGAAAATAAGCATAGTTGGGATAGAGGGAGGTCAATGCTAGCATTCAAGACTTGTTCAAGATGGAAAAACAATGTCAATGACAATCAAAGAGGTTAAATAAGTTTCATCCACTACAAGAGATTAGAATTTAACCACTCAAGAGAATTTCTAATTTTGGGAACAACTCTTGAAAACAAAGTTTTTCAACTCATGACAATGGCTTTTCAAAAATTATTTTCATTGGTTTTGTTTAAGCACATCCCAAGTTAAGTGCAATGAATTGGTCCAATTTTGCGACTCTTTACCCTAGAACACCATCAAAACACCTTGTGCCTCCCTAGGGCCGTGACTTCTTTGGTCACACTTCTTTTTTTTTTTTTTTTTTTTTTTTTTTTGTATGGTGCACATTTGTTCAAATGAGGAAAATGGGCCTCATATCCATTCAAGATAAATAAGTCCAATGGTCAAGGCCCAAAAGCTTACCCAAAGCTCATTGACAAACAGTAATAAAAGACCAACGTTCTTATCATTTACTGAAAAGAACGTTGAGATCAAGAATTAATATGAAATCAAGAACATTCACTCCATGCAGAACGTGAGAACGAGAATGTGAGATTATTCTAGCTAAAACCCTATAAATAGCTAACAAAGCTAAATAATAACAGACAATTTTCAGTGAATTCAGGCAATATAATATCAGAAATCTATTGATTTTGGCATCAAAGCTCTTTTTGCAGGTGCCAACTCCCACTCCATTCCGACGAGAATAAATTCAAACGGTCTCGTTTATTTTTTACTCAGGTAGTTCATTGTATTTATTTATTGTAGGGTAATAAATTCTTTCTTAGAATTTTGGTTCCAACAATATATATGTTAACCAAAATCATCCTTACTATTTTATGAACTTATGAGGATGATTATGATTTGAATAACACCTTGAGAATTAGGTTCAATCGTATGATATGCACCAAACAAAAATAAATGTGCTTTTAAAAAGAGCCACAATTGTCAAACCATAAAGCATGGGATGTATGAGTGCTTTTAAGAATGACTCAATGTCTAAAAAAATAATTCCTGCAAAAAAAAAAAATTCTAATAAAATAGTTTCAAATAATCATAATACTCAAAGCAAAATTATTTGCGGTTGAAGCAAAGAGGAGAAGGTGACCTATTCTGACATACTAAGCTTTATTTTGGAAATAAACATCAAACATTTATTCACCCTTAATCAATGGGTTTGACACTTTGACCCCGCAAACAAATATGAACATGCAAAATATGTCGAAGTCACCATCCAACCATTTTGAAGTGCTTTATAATTTCTTAGAAGCAATTGTATTATTTGGTTTGTTATTTTCTTGTTTTCGACAAAAAGGAAATTAAAGTACCCCAGTTTTGATTTTTTATTTTTCACCTGTATGCATATATATATTTTTCCTATTTTTTAAAGATAATCTGTATGACTATCTTCAATGGGTTAGAGTTTACAACACTTTTAAAAACATGTTGTCACATGTTTAGGAATAATTCATATAAAATACTTTTTCGATAACCTCCTTTGTTAAAAGCATATAAAGTTTTTTATATTACAAATTTCAGGTATTAAACTTTAGTAAAACTGTTTTTAATTATGTAAAAGATTTAAAACATTTTGAGAAGTAGTCCTAAATAAGCCATTAAATATTATAAAATTGGGTTTGTCATTTCTTGTTGGAAAATGAAAAGGAGAAGTGCCCAATTTCCATTTTTGTATCTGTATGCACATTTTGGATGGTTTAGATCTTACAAGACTATATAATTAATTAAGGGGGCAAGAATTAGGTTTATCATATGCTTGCACCAAACCAGAGTGTACTATATGCTATGTGAGGACTAAAATTGTCAAACTAATCAAAGCCTGTGGGGGCAATGAAAACGAACAACAGCAGCCCAAGGACATCTCTAGTCCACAGAGCCATGATTAGTAGTAGACTAGTAGTTACCAATTTTCCATTTTTTATTTTTGTTTTTGGGGGGGGGGGGGGGGGG
>QANW01000494.1:964475-979416 GCA_003254865.1 Dryas drummondii
ATTGATATTTTAATTTTCAAATAGTGATTACCAACCACAAAAACAATGCAAATAAGTGGTTTAATTTTAATCAAGAGAATTGGATTTCAAATTTTCTTTTGTTTGTCATTGCCTTCTCCATCCGTCCCTTACGAGGCCAAGATCGATATGGCCATAGCCAACCTCATGATAAATTTTTTTTATTTCTTTGTTTTTCTGATTGTTGACGTTTGATAATTAAGATAAAATATTTAATGCAGACAAAAAAAAAAAGATAAAAAGATTAATGAGATAATAAATCTAAGAGCCAATTATNAGGGGGAGGGGGAAAGGTTTAATTTTTTTAAGAATTTTTTTTATTCAAAATTTTTTAAAAATATTATTGTCTTTTAAATGTGTGGAAAAAAACGAAAATACCCTGTCACGTCAATAGATAACGGTTTATTTGACATAAAAACTAACGGAGGTACTATTTTGACACAAAATGAAAAATTGAGGTATTTTTTGTCAGGTTTTCAAAGTTGGGGTACTAAGTTAAAAGTCAGTGTATAGTTGAGGTATTTATGGATAATTTGCTCTAAATCTAACTATAGAGATCTTTTTTTTTTTTTTTCTATNTACTAATTTTCAACTTAGTACCTCAATTTTAAAAACTTGACAAAAAGTACCTTAACTTTCACTTTGTGTCAAAATAATATCTTTGTTAGTATTTCTGTCAAATAAACTGTTATCTGCTGACGTGACATGGGTATTTTCATATTTTTTCCCACATTTGAAAGATAATAATATTTTTAAAAACTTTTGAATAAAAAAAATGCTTACAAAAATTTAAAATTTTTTTGGGGAGATGGGCAGGGAGGGTCGAGGTTGAGTAAAGGGGTGAGGGGGCTGGGCTGGGCTGGGNCATGTGGTGATGAGGATTATTGCCTATAAATGTTACAACAAAAACAAAAGATTTGGATCCTTTACTAATTCCTTGTATGCTAATCTCATACTAATTAATTAAAACTACGTGATTTTATAGTGGTAGTCTAATGATCAGAAATGTTCATTTTTTAGATCGCTCTTTAAAGATTATCTCTGCAAAAAAATAACCAAATCGAAAATTGTTTAGTCATGTAATTATTATAAAAAAAACATACGGCTTCGGTAATAGTTAGATTTATTGTTTGTTTATTTAATAACAATTACGTAACCAAACGATTTTCCGATTTGATTGATTTTTTTTTTGTAGAGATGATCTTTAAAGGGTAATCCAAAAAATGAATGGTTCTTATTATGAGACTACATTATAAAATGACAATTTTAATTGATTAGTATGAGATTAATTACTATATTATTTCTCTTAAAATTTGTTATTAAATTGACACAATTGACATTTTATACATTCAAATGGGCAAAAAGTCTTTTTTTTTTTTTTTAAATCATTTGGGGAGGAGATTCTAGGTGGAGGGGTAAAAGCTCTTGATTAGGTTCCCTACGAAAAAAAAAAAAAAAAACCTCTTCATTAGGTTAAAAGCACCCAACAAAGAGTATTTTCTCTATGATAGCAAAAAATATATTTATTTTGTTAAATTATTAAAAAAAACTGCAATTATTAGGGTATCCAATTAAAATGGCTGATGACTTCTCGCTATACACTCAAGTTTGATACCTGTCAAAAAAAAAGAAAAAAAGACTATAAAAGAAATTAAAGTAAATGATAACTAAGCGCACTCTACAGTCTACACTCCTCAATGTCAAATTAATCCACCTAAACTTTGAAATGTTAAAAGGTATACTTGTTTGCTCATTTTATAATTGACAGGTGCCACATCTACAGTACCAAACGCTGGACATGTTTTATCTTTTATGTGGCTCAAGAATATCTACGTGGCTCGTATGCTTTGAATCTTAATTACGCAATAAAAAATAAAGAAAGATTCTCAGAAAAAAAAGAGAAGAATGATTAAAATAATGCCGTTGGGGCCAAAGGTGACGTGGCAAAGACCCGGATAGTTCGGGATAATTAAATTGCAATACACACAAAGGTGACACGACATTCATTATAAACACACATTCGCACGCCTTTTCAATTTGACAATTTTTATCGGTCCTCAAAAATAAGCAACCCAAAATCCAAACCCAAACCCAAACCCAAACGGACACACTCTCTTCCTCTTCATCTTCAAAGCTTTTGCTTCTTCAAATTAAAACTCCAAACAAAAAAAGCTTGATTTGCTTCCAGTCCGTGAGACCGTCCTATTCGTTAATTCGTACATACAATTCCAATTTCAAACAACACGCAATTCTTCATTTCTTCGTACCTACTACGTACATACGACGTCGTGTAGATAGATAATCAGTGGACGGCCCGATGGTGCCAGGGATAGCGATGGAATTTCCGGCCGACGAAACGTCGTCGTCGTCTCCTCCAAGACTGCCCAGAAGACTCAGACGAAGGCTCAGCGTTGTGGAGTCTACTAAGACTCCCAACACAGTCGAACAAATCCAAAACAAGCTTCGACTCGCCGATCTTCGCCGACAGGTCTTTCTCTTTTTTCTTTTTATAATTTCTAATATTTTTTTTTCTTTCTTCTTTCTTGAAATTTTCATTTTCAGTTTTTTTCGTACCTAAAAATATTATAAATTTCTGTTTGTTCACTGAGAAAATTTGAACGACTGAAACTGAGCCAAATAGTTCACTGAAGAACTGTTTTTGTTTGCTTTCAACTTTTTTTAGGCGGTGCTAAATGATTTAGATAAATAATTAAGATCCATGATTTGTCATACACTTTTCCATGTGTTTTTCTTAAATTGTAGTTCCAAGTTTTGAGTTGATTTCCAAATTTTTTTCGCTATTGTTTTCTTTTACAATCATTTTGATCGGAATTGAACGGAAAACACCGACATATAAGAGTTCTTTTATATTTAAATTTGTTTTTTTTTTTTTTTCAAAAATTTCTGAAAGAATTTTTATACCTTTACTTTGAAGGGTGTTGGATTTTCTTGAGTTAGGTGGGGTTGTTTGTATCCTGTTTTTAAATTCTGGGTTTCTTCCTTTTCACATGGGTGTCTCTGTTTTTGAGTCTTACACGATCAAAAGTATTTTCTTGGTGGTTGAAACAATTACAGATTACCTAATTTAATTCATGCTATTAAAAAATTTCTTTTTCCTTTTTTGGCAAAGGTTTTGTAATGATCTGGTTTACTGGAAATTTTTATTTTCTGGGGAATACAACTTTTTGTAGCTTAAAACTTTGTTTTGTCAGTTGTTAAGCGCGTGTTAGTGTTTGTATCTAACTTTAGCCAAAAATCTGACATTTCCGATTTCATGAATATGTTTGAGCACAGGAATACTATGAAAAGTTGTCAAACAAGGCACGACCAAAGCAGAGAAGCCCCTCTCGATCTTCATCTCAAGAAGAAGACCTTGGTCAGCGCCTAGAGGCCAAGCTCCAAGCTGCTGAGAAGAAAAGGTAAGCTCATCTTGCATTTATTTAGATTAAGCTCATCTTTCTTTGATGATCATCATTTTCTTACGACGATGCTTAATGTGACTTTCCAATGTTTTTAGGTACAGAACCGTTTGATTATGTCCCTATTCTGTCTGAAGGATTTCAACATTAAAAAAAGAACTCCTTCTTATAATAATAATAATAATAAAACAGTAAAGAACTCCTTGAGAGTATTTTATTGATGTGTTTTGCTCATGATTATTCAGTCTTGGTTAATTACTCACACATTGGGGCCTTATTCTTAACTGCTTTTATTCTTAAAAAGATAAGGTCGTGATTAATTCCCCCCCCCCCTCTCTCTCCAACCCCCCTTAACAGCCAATTGGACCACAAATAGATTATCCATCGGTTGGCCATGCATTCTCCAGTCTCCAGGACCGAATTAATTTTCTGTCTTCTGTTGCTCACTCTTGAACCAACAGGTTGAGCATTCTGGAAAAGGCTCAGATGCGCTTAGCTAAGTTGGATGAAGTGCGGCAAGCAGCTAAAAGTGGGGTAGAAATGCGTTTTGAGAAGGAACGTCAAAAGCTTGGCTCAAAAGTGGAATCACGTTTTCAGCAGGCAGAGGCAAATAGAATGCTTTTGCTTAAGGCTTATAGACAAAGAAGGGCCACGCTAAACGAGAGGTCATCTCAGTCATTATTGCGAAAGATGGCTTGGGAGAACAAGTACAAGGAGCGTGTACGTGCTGCAATTAACCAAAAACGTGCAGCTGCTGAAAAAAAGCGATTGGGGTATCTGGAAGCAGAGAAGAAGAGGGCTTGTGCAAGGATGTTGCAAGTGCAAAGAGTGGCCAAGTCTGTCTCTCACCAACGTGAGATTGAAAGGAGGGCAAAGAGGGATCAGTTAGAAGACCGGTTGCAAAGGGTATGCATTTCATTTGAAATTATGTATACAACATTTATTTTTCAGTTACCTGGTAACCTTTTGTGGTGGTTCTAGTGTTCATAATAAAACATTTTTTGACATTAGGCAAAAAGACAAAGAGCAGAATATCTAAGACAAAGAGGAAAGCTACAGAATTCTTTTCAAGTGAGTTGGAATAGGATGCACAAGCAGGCTGATGTCCTTTCCAGAAAGTTAGCAAGGTACAAATTCGTTGCAATGAGCTTATAGACAAATGAAGCTTTTGAAAAACCAGGGACAAGTTGGTAGCCTTGTTTAGGGTTAACTTGCTATTGCCTAGTAGATGTTTTGTGACCTTGGCAAAGACTAAAGGTTTTATTGTTTGTTGTGGTTGGAAATGTGTTATCGCTAATGCTGTGTACCTGAGTTTAGCTTGCTATTGTTTGGTTGTTGTAAAGTTATAGGTTTTGAAAATTAGATTAATTTCACATGTTCATATGCTGTTGGAAATTTATTGTTTTGTTCACCTAAGATTGATTTTGAGTTTTAATAGGTGTTGGAGGCGGTTCCTTAGGCTGAGGAGAACTACCTTTGCTTTGGCAAACACTTATGATGCCTTGAAAATTAATGAAAATAGCGCCAAGCCAATGCCGTTTGAGCAGCTTGCAATTCTTATTGAATCAACTGATACCCTTCAGATTGTGAAAGCTCTACTTGACCGACTTGAGAGCCGGTTAAAAGTGTCTAGGGCTGTTGCCTCTATAAATTATCCATCCAGTTTCGATAACATAGATCACCTCCTCAAACGAGTTGCTTCCCCAAAGAGGAGGACTACGCCAAGGACATCTTTGAGGAGCAGAGAGGCAAAGAAAGCATGTTCTGTCAGGGACACTGCTAGAACTTCAGCTAAATTATCAAGGTATCCAGTGAGAGTGGTTCTTTGTGCTTATATGATTTTGGGTCATCCAGATGCGGTTTTCAGTGGCCGAGGAGAGCACGAGATTTCTCTGGTCAAATCTGCAGAAGAATTTGTTAGAGAATTTGAGTTGCTACTTAAGGTTATATTAGAGGGCCCCATACACAGTTCTGATGAAGAGTTGGACTCCTCATTGTCCAAACGTTTGACCTTCAGATCTCAGCTTGGAGCATTTGATAAAGCATGGTGCTCCTACTTGAACTGCTTTGTGGTGTGGAAGGTTAAGGATGCACAGTTGTTGGAGGAAGATTTAGTGAGAGCAGCGTGCCAGATGGAGCTCTCCATGATTCAAACTTGCAAGATTACTCCAGAAGGAAATAGTGGTGATCTTACTCATGATATGAAGGCTATTCAGAAACAGGTACTGTGTATGGTGGTACATTTGAGACATGTACTATTGTCTAAACATACATGACATGTATATTTGAGACTGTTTGGTCCTCCATCAGTAAAGAGAAAATAATAGAAAAAAAATTTACTTCTTCAATATCGTTTGATTTATGTATAGGGGGAGACTACCTGACCATATGTTATTTATTGTTATTCTTTTAGATATGTTAGATTTGTAGATAAAATTTAGTTAGCATGAACACAAGTCAACCCAATCCATGAGCGGTTCAAGTGGCATTGGGATGGGAAGGGTAGCACTTAGATTCAAGTTTATCATAAGCATAGGAAAAAGAAAAAAAGAAACGGAAAAGAAAGGAACATGAGTTACCCAGAGTTTCTACTCTCTCTCGTTCTCTTTCTCATTCTCTCTCTCTCTCTTTCTCTCTCTCTCTCTCACATACTCTCTATGCTAACTAACGAGAGAGTTACAAGACTTTGCCTTTATACTCTTTATCTTTTCTTATTACATTCTTGTGAACTCTCATACTTCAGTATTCCTTGAGAAATCAATGTGCACATTTTAGGGAAAATATACATGACATGATTATGGTTTGTAATTTTTCAGAATATGAAAAGCATACTTGTGAACTTTTAGACTAATTTTGCAAATGTATTTTGAAGAAATTAGGGATCAATATTCTTTTGAGACATTTTTTTTTTCAGTCTCATTTAGTGGCTGACATTTTGAATCTTCTCTTGATGTAGGTTACAGAAGACCAAAAGCTATTGAGGGAAAAGGTGCATCACCTACGTGGAGATGCAGGAGTTGAGCGTATGAAATCTGCTTTATCTGAAACACGGTCTAAGTACTTTCAAGCTAAGGAAAATGGAAGCCCATCAGGGTTGCCAACCACACACTTAATTTCTCCGACTTCACCTAGTTCAAGAGCTGGTCTTTCTGTTGCTAGCTCAGATAAGAGAAGTAAGCCAGATCGTGTAGTTCGTTCCTTATTTAGGGAAACTGATACTACTCATCGTAAAGGGTTTATGTCCTCTGCTTCAAAAACCAATTTGGCCGAACAGCTTGGATCTTCTTCCCAAAAGCTGGTCACAGAGAATGAATTGATTGTGAATGAGTTTCTCCATGAGCAGAACCAAGCCTTTGACCATATCTTCAATGCTACTGATGAAGATCAAAACAATGTACAGGTTAGCTCATTTTCATATTATAATTAGTATCGGTGGCTTTGTGAAAGATGTAGATTTTATTGCTTTGGATGTTGACAAACTCGTAAATAATGTTTTATTTTTTATTCTTATTTTCTTTATCAATTTACGCTATTCATCTGCAAATTCCGAGTTATTGACCAAACAGGATATTATGAAAAGAAAATTTAGTTTGCTATTATGTTTTACACCTGATGAAGGGTTACAAATCTCAACACTCGTATGTTTGGTCATCTTATAATTTTCAGTCAAAGATACGAAAGACAATGGAGAAGGCTTTCTGGGATGGTATAATGGAATCTGTAAAACAGGATGACCCCAACTATGACCGGATTGTTGACCTCATGAGGGAGGTGAGGGATGAAATCTGCGAGATGGCTCCACAAAGCTGGAAACAAGATATTGTTGAAGCTATTGATGTGGACATTCTCTCTCAGGTACAGCATCAGTGTCTTCAACAACAGCGACGTGACAAGCATGTGTGAAATACTAACTTCTTTTCTTTTTTTCCTTAGGTGCTAAGATCTGGTAACCTGGACATTGATTACCTGGGTAAAATCCTAGATTTTTCATTGGTCACATTGCAGAGGCTCACCTCTCCAGCAAATGATGATGAAATCAAGGCCACACACGAGAGTTTAAGGAAAGAACTAGATGAGATATGTCAAACCAGGGATGAGTCCAACTGCTCAAGTGTTGTTGCAATGATCAAGGGTCTCCGTTTTGTTCTAGAGCAGATTCAGGTATGTTTTCATGCTTTTTCGCTTCTTCTTTTTTTTTTTTTTGTACATCTGAAACAACTTTTACTGGAACTTATTTGTTTAATATTAACTTCTTCTTTTATCAAATCATTGGTGTGTTATTTATTTTAATAGTATTTGTGGATTATTGCATGAGAATTGTAGATGGATGGTTCAGTTCTATGGTATACTTGTTGATAGTTTTCTTATGTTGTTAAATGATTAAAATATTTCCATTATAGCTTAGACAGTTCAGGGGATTCAAGTGTCGTAATGTGATGTGGAATACCAAAATTCCCCCCAAACATTGTGTAATGTTGAATTTTGTGACAGGTGCTCAAACAAGATATTAGCAAAGCACGCATAAGAATTATGGAACCTTTGTTAAAGGGGCCTACTGGTGTGCATTACCTTAGAAATGCTTTTGCCAATTGCCATGGATCTCCCTCTGATGCCAGTACTTCTCTACCACTGACGGTGCAGTGGCTTTCATCTGTGTGGAATTGCAAAGACCATGAGTGGCAAGAACACACAATCGCTTGCTCAACTTTGACGAGCAGTGATAATTCATCTCAAGGATTTCTTCCTTCTGCCACCCTTAGAAGTGGCGGAAGCTTTCTTTTGAAACCAAATCTGAATTCTTCTTCTACAAATAGCACAGGTGTGTGGTAGAATGACTTGGTAATTTTTCTTTTCTGGAGAAGTTTGTAATTGGAAGGTGAATTCTGCATTTCTTAGTATGATGTGTGTTTTTTTTTTTTTTTTGGACCAGGTAATCAACAACCGGAATGTAAGGGAGAAAGAGTTGATTTGTTGGTGAGGCTTGGCTTATTGAAGTTGGTAAGTGGTGTGTCTGGTCTGACGGAAGAGGCTCTGCCTGAGACTTTCATGCTTAACCTTTCTAGGCTGAGGGCTGTTCAGGCTCAAATCCAGAAAATTATTGTTACTTCTATAAGGTAACTCAGATTTCTCTCTCTCTCTCATTTAGGGTAGTTTGTAAAGGACCTTCAAAATCATAGAAAACTCTGTTAGTGAAAAGTAAAAACAATATTGAATATATGTATTAATAAAACTCTTCTGAAGGATAACTGATGGTATCTTTCATGTCACTGAAAAAAGTGGATGAAAGTAATATGACTAGATTGAAATTATTCTCTTGATGGTTGCAAAAGAATGAAATAATGTTGAACCTTCTTCTGAAAAGGTGGTCCTTTTGTTACTGGAAATCATCCAAGCATTGATTTTCTTGAGACCCCTTCATTTTTCTACAGAGACCATGTTAAGTTCATGAATAAGCGACTGTAATGCAGCTTTCTAAATGAAATCATTTCAAATGCAGCATACTTATTTGCCGGCAAACCCTCCTAAGTGAGAGGTTGATAGCCAGCCCAATAGACATGGAGGGCATAGTATCAAGATGTATCGAACGACTTTTGGGGATCTTGGACAGTGTTGAAGATGCAGGCATGGAAGAAATTGTTGAATCAATTAGTGATTTCTCAACAGATGGCAAGGAAGTTGTAGACACCGAGAAGCTTCAATCAAGGAAGGTAGTTATTGCCAGGATGTTAGCAAAGAGCCTGCAAGCTGGGGATCCAGTGTTTGAAAGGGTCTCCCGTGCTGTTTATATGGCTGCAAGAGGAGTGGTGCTTGGGGGAAGTGGACCCCTTGGAAGAAAATTAGCAGAAACAGCACTCCGGCAAGTTGGAGCTGCTGTGCTGACTGACAGCGTGGTGGAAGCTGCTGAAGTTTTAGTGGTGGCAGCCACCATATCAGTTAGTGTTCATGGACCATGGTATATACATCTGACTGATAACATGTGATGGGTTTGATAAAAGTGGGACTTTGTCGTACAGAAGAAATAATACACAGATGTATATAGTAGTGTGTAAAGCTGTGTTTAAAGGGAGTTCTAGATGTCTGTAGATTTAAGTTATGAATATTAATTCATTCGTCAGTTCATGTATTAGAACAAGGTGTAAATATGTTCTAGACTGAATTCAAGGTTCACTATTTTAATCTGATTCAGTATAGCCTTGTAAAGTTGTAAGTTTTGTTTCAATTTTTTTTTTCGTCTTCTAAAAAATGGATAAGAAACTCATTGGAACTGTACTCATTCTGTTCTGTTAGGCTGGAAATGAATTGTTCCCTACACCCTTAAACAAGATTCCATCCAAAAATTTGCACTTGGTGGTGTACATTGGACTTTTTATGTTGAAAAACTTAGACGAAAATAAGCAATTGTAACAGTTTCGAACTATAAAATTTTTAGTGAAACATCAACCAAACTACAAAACTATAATTTAGTTAGGGTGTCGTTATTTGGACCCAACTTTTTTATGAGTAGTTTAACACTCTTTACACTTATTTTTAATTTAAAAAGTTTAAAAACTTATCAATTAGTACACCTAATATTTTTGTTTTTCTAAAAATATCCTTATTAAAACTCAACAAACAAACCCAATTACCTATTCTTACTCTTTATACCCAATAACACACCCAACACCATCACCATCACTACCACCACCACCACCACCACCAAACACCCAACACCAATACCTCACCACCCACCACCCATTTCTCTCTACATCAAATAATTTATTTTTGGGCTACAATAGTTTGAATTCTAATTGTTTAATGTCGAACTTGAATACAAAAGGGAGATTTTTTTTTTTTTTTTTTTTTTTTTTTTTTTTCAGATTTTGTTCGACACTGGTTAACAGAACAATAGAAGAATATTCGGCGGCGCACAACCAAACGAGTAGAAGGATGTTCGATTGGCAACCACTGAACACCTTTTTTAAAAATTTCCTAGAGGTGTTCAGTAGTTTGTGGTCGAACGTACAACACTATGTTCGATGCGTTATTGCCAAACGGCTCATAACATATTCGGCTCTAGTTTGCCGAACATGTTGCGATTTCAATTTTTGAAAATAAGCATTTAGTCAATTAAATCTCAAAGGAATGATGAAAATATTTCATTCAGGACTCTCAAACCACGATTTAACCATTTAATCGTAACTATTAAACTTGTTTGCATCAATATGGAGAGTGTTATATTGTGTTTAGGATTTTGATAGAGAATTAAGGAGATGTGAGTGGATAATTGATGTTGGGTATTGATTGAAAAATGTTGGATATAGGTTCAGGTTTATTTTATTTTATTTTGATTAAATGTTTAAGTCCTTAAAAGTTAATTTATATTAGGCTAGGATTGAAAATTATATTTTTATTAAAATATTGGGGATACAAATAAAAAAATTGAGTCCAAATAGCGGCACTTTTTAACCTATACTTTCTTATACTGATGGACCAAAGCCTAAATTCAAAAAGGACTAACTAATTATTATTATGGGCGTTTCTCATATAAAAACTGAGCCACAAAAGGTAGCTTGTTAGGTAATTAGTTAGAAAGTTAAGACAATAAATGGTATTCTTGTCTATGTCTATGTACTGTATATAAAGCTGACCTACAGCCAAGGTGTTAAATTTCGAAATTGTCTATGCAATTACAACTAAATTAAATGTAATATACAAACTAAATTATAATTAATCTAACAATATACATACAAGCATACAAACAAACTATTAAATTTTAGCATTTAAGAACATACAAACTAACTAATCAATTTTATAATTAATTTTAACATACAAACTAATTCACTAAAAAAGTTTAATATAATTATATATGAAACATTAAATACTAAATCATACAAAAATTTAACTCAAAGATAGATTAAACACATACCTCACCAAAAATGCAATTATCTTTCACAACAAATGCAACACTATCATTCCTTCACCTAAAAAATAAATCATTATCAAATATTAGCCCAACATCAATCTAAATTTAGATTTCACAACCAAACCACTAAATTTAAAAAACCACAACATTAACTAATTACCACAAAAATTAGAAATTCCACAACCAATTTATGCAAAATCCATAACAAGTGCAAATTGTTCAATCCTACAAATGCAAAATCCACAATATTAGAAAACATAAAANGACGGATGACGGAGGACGGAGGACGGAGGAAGCGGGACAACGAGCGAGAGCTGAGAGAGAGGAGGGAGGAGTGAAAATTCTGAAACCCAAAAACTGGGTTATACAAATTGAAAGACTTTGGGCGACGAATAGGATTCCGTCGCCCAAAGCACTTTTAGGCGAGGAATACATGATTTCATCGCCTAAAGCAACTTTGGGCGACGGAATCCTGTTCGTCACCCAAAGTTGTTGACTTTAGGGTACCGTTTCATCCCGCCAAAATTTCAGACCTATTCGTCGCCCAAAGTTGATTTTTGGTATGAACCATGGTCGTTCATACGTTCGAGCTCCATTACTAAACTTCTATATCTCCAATTGACTTAATTTTTTGGAGGAATGATCTTTGAGTGGAAAACTAATAAATGAACGGTTCATATTGTTAAAAACACAATCGACATATAAGTTTCTACATATAAATCATTAGATTTTACACTTAAATAATAAAATTGTATTAACTATTTCGTTCAAACCTTGTCGATTCAATAATTGTAAAGACCATAACGTGATTACAACAATCACAGTCGTTCATCATCTATGTTCATACTCAAAGATCATCCCTGTAAAAAATTGGCTCAATCAGAGTTCATCTAGCCGTTCGATTATCGTTATAAAAACCATGATCTTTCATACACATTAAATGCTAAACCTAACTTCTACTTCTCCGATGGAGATAATTTTTTGTATGTATGATCTTTGAGTGGGGGACTAGCCAATGATCAGTTCGGATCATTAAAAACATAATAGAAATCTACATATAAATACACTTGAAGAGTATAATTCTATTAACTTTTTTCGTTGAAATTTTGGCGATTCAACAATTTGTGAAGACTATAATGTGATTTCAACGATCAGAACCGTTCATTTTATTCGTTTATACTGGAAGATCATCCCTGCAAAAAATCGGCTAAATCGGAATTCATCTCCTCCTTCAATTAGTATTAGAAAATTCACGATCGTTCATAAGTTCAAGCACCGTTACCTAACTTTTACATCTTTGATTGAGCTAATTTTTTGCAGGGATGATCCTTAAGTGGGAAATTAAAAAATGAATGGTTCGGGTCTTTGGAAATACAATCGTATCGTATGCTATAACATATATAAAATTGTAAACAAAAAAGTATTGGAACTTTGGGCGAGGAACTTAAAATTTTGTCGCCCAAAGTGACCTTGGGCGACGAAATGTTAAGTTCCTCGCCCAAATCATTATTACAAAACGATCATTCCTACATTCAAGCTCCGATACCAAACTTCTACATATCCAATTGACCTAATTTTCTGCAAGAATAATTTTGAGTGAGAAAATAAAAAATGAACGATTCGGATAATTGAAAACATGATCGACATATGAGGTTGTACATATAAATGAGCGGTTTTTACACTTGAATAAAATTCTATTAACTCTTTCGTTGAAACCTTGTAGCTTCAATAATTGTGAAGACCATAACGTGATTATCACGATCAGAGCCATTCATCATATACGTTCATACTCAAAGATCAATCGGAGTTCATCTACCCATTCGATTATTATTATAAGAATCAAGATCGTTCATACACCCTAAACGCCAAATCTAACTTCTACATCTTCAATTGAGATAATGTTTTGCATGGATGATCTTTGAGTGGGGCACTAAGAAATGATCGTTCGGATCGTTAAAAACACAATAGAAAAGTGATCTTCTACATACAAATACACTTGAAGAGTATAATTTTATAGCTTTTTCGTTAAAACTTTGTCGATTCAACAATTGTGAAGACTACAATGTAATTTCAACGATCGGAGCCGTTCATTTTATTCGTTTATACTCAAAGATCATTCCTTCAAAAAATCAGCCAAATCGGAATTCATCTACTCCATCAATTAGTATTAGCATATTATTGATCGTTCATACATTCGAGCACCGTTACATAACTTTTACATCTCCAATAATCCTAATTTTTTGCAATGCTAATTTTTCAATGAGGAATTAAAAATTGAACGGTTCGGATCGTTGGAAACATGATCGCATTGTATGAATAACATACATATAATTGTACAAAAAAATAAAAGGGAATGAGACTTTGGGCGAGGAACGTACAAATTCCTCGCCCAAAGGCATTTTGGTCGACGAACATATTCCTCGCCCAAAGTACTTTGGGTGACGAAAAATATTCGTCGCCCAAAATGGCTTTGGGCGACGAAATTTGTTGTCTCCCAAAGTACGTTTGGGCGACGAATTGAAATTTTCCTCGCCCAAAGTTACTTTGGGCGAGGAATATGCACAATGTATTTGTCAATTAATATTTTGGCGCGTGAGTTTAGGTGACGAAATAATGTCATCGCCCAAAGTGCATTTAGGCGAGGAACATAGTATTCGTCGCCCAAATATGTATGATATTAAGCGACAAATTTTCTTGTTTGTTGTCCAAAATTACTTTGGGCGACGAATATAGGTTCGTCGCCCAAATATGTTTTTCTTGTAGTGATGAGTGTGTGTAAGGGATCAATGATTAATAGTGCACATGTGTGTGAGTGAGTGTGTGCGTAAAAATCAAGCTGAGACATGTGCACAACATATCACATATCCAAACTAAGGAAATGACATATCCTCATGTACACATCACATGTTTCTTAAAAGGCTAATGGGCTCACTTAAGACAAGCCCATAAGCAATGAAATGAACTCATATGTAATGAGCTTATTAACAGATATAACACTATGTGACTGGTCCAACGACAACATTTCAACACATACAACCTTATAGGCTCAGCACATGCCATTTTAAATGATGAAAACAAAAACTTGAAGGCATTTTAAAAACTCATCAAACATGCAAAAATATGATGCATGAAATGCATTTTACCTTGGTCTACATGCTATCAGACTTTCAACTTGATTTCTTCATCCCATAAATAACCCTATGAAACTAGAATCTTACTTCTATTCTAGAGCTTGTTGAATGTGGCAAATGTACAATTATTATAATGATTTTGGCAAAGAAGAACCAATATACAAAATCCTAGAATTAACAATGATTACATTAAACGAATAATTAAGATAGGACCAGAACAAGTTGTCATCGACCCATTTCATTGAGCCCTTTGTGGCATTAGGCCCATTCCAAACCCAGCACATTTCCCCATCCAAAAATGGCAAAATCAATTCCCACANTTGAGCAGAAAAGGCTTAGGCTTAGTTTGAGATTACTGTGAGAAAAAACAGCTGTGAAGTAAAACAGCTGTAAAGTAAAGTCAGTTGTGAAGTAAAGCAGTTGAGTGTTTGGTAAACTATATTTTCAAAAGTGTTGTGAGTACAAAAAAC
>QANW01000506.1:6165-31061 GCA_003254865.1 Dryas drummondii
AGTAATGCAATCACTATTCTTCCACTAAAAGACTGGTTTTTAGTATGGTTTGTAAGGTACATGTATTGATGATATAAGTATCTTTCTAATAATCCGGTTAAAACTTAAGGTCAACATTATGATGTCTAGATAAAGTCATGCAGATTACAGATTGGCACAGGAAAGATACATGTATATTCTTTCTTTTAATCAATGCAGCAGAGACTTATTAGTAGATAAATAGCACACACATACACACACACACATTCCAAAAGGACATGAGCAGTCATAAGCATTTATAGCGTTTTGCATGCAAATGTCCTGAAATCCCTAAATATATCCATACCTTGAAATCGAACAATTATCAAAACTATCCACATGAACCCATACCCCAATAACAATTTTAAGCCAAATCTTCAAATTAAATGGGAAAACGTCAAGACCATACCAAACCCATAGTGCAAAATACCTTAAATTAACAGAGCACAACAGAGGAAGGAGTGAGCAATTCGTGTGATGGATGTGCAATTCGTGGTTGAGCTCTGTCCCATTAAATTGATTCTTTGTGAAGTGAGCTCTGTCCCTCTGGAAGTGTGGATGGATCTCGGATTGGGTTGTGCACTGAGCTCAGCTCTGCCCCTGTGGAAGTCTCGATGTACCCATTAAATTGATTCTTTGTGAAGTGAGCTCTGTCCCTCTGGAAGTGTGGATGGATCTCGGATTGGGTTGTGCACTGAGCTCAGCTCTGCCCCTGTGGAAGTCTCGATGTACCCATTAAATTGATTCTTTGTGAAGTGAGCTCTGTCCCTCTGGAAGTGTGGATGGATCTCGGATTGGGTTGTGCACTGAGCTCAGCTCTGCCCCTGTGGAAGTCTCGATTTACCCATTAAATTGATTCTTTGTGAAGTGAGCTCTGTCCCTCTGGAAGTGTGGATGGATCTCGGATTGGGTTGTGCACTGAGCTCAGCTCTGCCCCTGTGGAAGTCTCGATGTACCCATTAAATTGATTCTTTGTGAAGTGAGCTCTGTCCCTCTGGAAGTGTGGATGGATCTCGGATTGGGTTGTGCACTGAGCTCAGCTCTGCCCCTGTGGAAGTCTCGATGTACCCATTAAATTGATTCTTTGTGAAGTGAGCTTTGTCCCTCTGGAAGTGTGGATGGATCTCGGATTGGGTTGTGCACTGAGCTCAGCTCTGCCCCTGTGGAAGTCTCGATGTATGATTTTTTCGTGACAGGCTACTGCTGAGTGCTAACCCTGTATATTAGCTCACTTTCTCTCTCATCTCATTAACTTGTTACCTGCTGGCCCATAAGTTTTTTTCTTAACCGTTAGATCAACATTTACTGATCTAACGGTCAAAAGCTTGAAGGCATCTAATGCCTGCAGTTATGTTAGAATTTCCGCTTATAACCCTTGGATTTTAATAGATACGTACCTGAATTATAATTAAGTAGATAAGAATAGTTAAGATAAAGGATGATATATATATATATGTACCTAGATCTATATTGGACATACCAGCTCGATCTAATACAACTGCCTGAGATGGCTCCTGGCCAACCGTTGATGGTGAATGAATTTGATGTGGGAACATCACCTCCTGTTCTTTGGGCCTCCAAGTAATCCTTCTGCAGGTCTCCATTAAACCACGAACCTGCATGTGCAAGTGCCAACACAACATATACTTAATAATTGAAAATAAAGTTGATGTAGTACGTTAATAATGTAATCGATTCATAAAAGGTATCAGATGAAATTTTGTAATAGATCACTAAATAAGGCCAGAGAGGAGTTTAATGAGGAGTGGGGCTAACGATCGATAGATACCCAGAATAATTGTTTTGTAAGCATAAGGAGTAGGAAAAGGGTATTTGTCGTCTGGAGGCAAAATAACAATGGCGCCATAAATTGAGGCACGTGACCAGTCGCTATGAGCATGCCACCAAAGAGTGCCTTCTTCGTCGGAAAAGATGACAGTGTAGGTGTAGCTTCCACCTTTTGCTGCAATTGGAGTTTGTGTGATGTTCTCAGGACCATCTGACCATGGGTTGCTGGGTTGCTTCACTCCATGCCTGTCCAGTAATATAGGTCATTTACATTTACAATTTTACATATAATGTAAGGCCAAATCAGCTGGAAGCCCACCACAAATTTTATTTTATTTTTCTTGCACATTTTTGTTCTAAGAATTTCGTTAATTATAATTATTACTCGGTTATGTCTGATAATCACGCAACAGCTAGTAATACACAAAACAATCACATGAAAGTCCAAAGGGGAAAAAATATCACATGCACGTACTCCAATAATCATAGCCTTCATAGTAGAGAATCATGAATTACCAGTGAATGGTGATGCCATAATCTCCCTCATTGGCAACCTTAACAACTGCTCTATCTCCTCTACGAACTATAATGGTTGGACCAGGAATCTGCCATTTGCAGTCAGCAAGGCCTTTGTGGTGCACAATCTTCTAAAACTAGTCTCCTTCACCTGTAACCATGCACGTACACAATGTACCTTAATTTGACTGTCTACATAAATATATATATATACACACACACACACACGCACATCACAAACCATACATAAAACAAGCGTAAATATTGAACCAGATCTATGCATGCAAACCATCAAACTCCTCGACACTACAACATTATCTAGCAAAGCTCACCAATTTTTTTTTGTAGAAATAGATGCAACTGCCACTATTGTTAGTTTGTATTGTCCATTGCCACTCTGCAGTCACCATAGAGCATGTTGGAGGTTGGTGTTGGGATGGCAAGGGAGCTAAGGCCACCCAAATGTAGGAATGGTGGAAGCTTCTGCCAAAACCTGCCATGACAGTCTGACAAGGCAGCTGCTCACTAAAGCTGCAGTTAGTTGGTTTTTTCCCTTTACCATTAGATGTAAGGTTACTGTATTTGTGTTAGAATTGATATAATTAAACAATGTCTCCATGAACTTTGTTGACAAATTAATTAGAATTCAAAATACATTTTCCCACCAAACAAATCCTGCAGTGGGATTAAATCTTATATTAAAACTCATTCCATATATGCAGCAAAAGCTGGAAGGGGGCTAGCTATCGTGCTAGGGACGGACCTTCTTTGAATCACAAAGAAGAAGAGTAAAAACTCAAAAGTTGGAACCAATTTTCTTCAATATTCATTAATTCTAACAAATACAACCAAACATCCTTTTATAAGAAGAATACAAGACAACTATTCAAATAAACAAAACAATACTAAACATGTGGGGTTTGTGGGATAAAGGACAAAAAGAAATGAAGATGATGGGGTTGTTGATTAAAAAAGTAAAGGATAGAAAGGAAGAGAGAAGAAAAGTGCAAATGAAGAAGGAGGTTTCGCACTTTCAAGCTACTGGAGGCCTGGTCCTCTCCCATGAGGTCCGGTCCTCAATCTTCTTCTCAGCTTCTGGAGATTCAATCCTCTCCCATGAGGTCTGATCCTCAATCTTCTTCTCAACTTTTGGAGGTCTGGTCCTCTCCCATGAGGTCCGGTCCTCAATTTTCTTCTCAGCTTTTGGAGGTCCAGTCCTCTCCCATAAGGTTCGGTCCTCAAGTCTTCTTCTTGTTATGCTCATCCTACATCAAAACCAAGCAAAACCACAAAGTCTTCCCATAAGATTTCACCTAAAAAAATGAATTTATTAGAACCAACATCCACACTGCAAACAAGATTTCTTGATATTTTCAATGCTAGAAACAAAACCCAAAACATTGGGAAATCAACATTGGGTTGAATGAATTCTCTGAGCATGGTCTTGTTGCATACACCATCATTTAAACCAAAAATGGAGGTGGCTCCAATGATAGGCTGGTGGGAGTCGCTCAGTAAACATTAAACCAAATCAAAATTTTTATATAAAACAACATAAATGAAAATTGATAAAACTAAATAGAGAAACTCTAAAAAAAAAAAAAAAAAAAAACCTGTTTGTTTCTGGGCTTGGATTGAGTAGATCTGGCAGATTGATGTTGTCGGAAAGTGAAGAAGGAGAGTTGCGACTATTAAGGTTTCGAATCGCCACCTAGGGTGGTCGTCAAGATAAGCTGAAAGCACCCATCAACTCAAAGCGACTAGGAGGTGAAGATGAGAGTGGTTTGACATGCCGCCGCTGCCGGAATAGTGAATTGGCCGACGAAATGAGAGTTTCTATGTGACTTTGAATCATTTTGATGGCTGGGTTTTAGGGTAGACGAAGACTAGAGGAAGAAAAATGAGAGGGAGACGAGTGTTTTGGTGGTGGTCTTGTCACCATTGGTCGCCGGACAAAGGTGGAATCGCCAGAGAAGACTCACAGCAGAGGAGAGATAAAGAGAGGGAGGGTGCGGCTGTGTTCAGGAGGATAAGATAAAGTGATGCTGTAGTTGGGTTGAAATATTAAAACCCTAGGTTGGAAATTACAATTTTGCTCTTGCAACTTCAACCATCTAAGATATGTTCTTGTAATTGACAATTGTAGGTGGATGGCAGAGGGTGGGGTACGTGGGTATACAAATTTAGTTTGGGTTAGGGGTGGGAAAAGAAAAATTATCCCACTAATCTCCAAATTTGGTTACTATGTTTATAGAGCTACTCAAAAATCAACTATCTTACAAATTAGTGGGTCCTAAGGTAACTATTATCTCCATCATAAATATAGTAATCACTAACAATAAGTATTAGTAACCAACTCATTTGTCAATAGGCACCCTCTTATTTATAGGTGCAAAAAATAGAGGCCTTTGACCAAATTTGTTGTAGTGCGACTTTAATCCCATATTTAAATACTTAAACAAGAGAAGCCGATCTATATTAGTACTGTTGTGAATTTCAGGTGGCTTTTACGAGCTATTTATAGATTTCAAACACATTCAAACACTTCGGGGCTAGCACTCTAGTCTCTAGCCCACAATATATTTTACAATTAATACAGTATTCAACTCAAAGAAACTCGTGGAAATAATAAATTGATTAGAACAAATTATGTGAATAACAACGTGGGATATATTATATACATATATACACACACACTTGTATCCCTTTGATATGTTTATAGTAACTTTAATTGTTCATGGTGAGTTTGAGTCCTAGGGAAAAATAAAAAATGAGGCCCTTTTACCCATTTTATTAGCAGTAGGTGTAACTTGCTTTTTTTGTCTTTGGACTCTTCAAAATATTGGACCCCCTTAGAAAATTGGGCTCTTTACAAATACAATAATTTTTAAAATCTTGAAATCAAGAGATATTAGGAAAAGGGTTTTTGAACTCGGTATGAGAATGTGGGAGTGTGTTGTTTGACATTAGAAATTTATAGTCTTGTGTACGTAAGTGCTTATAAAGATTTTGGGTCTCTTTTTCAATTGCCAATTATTTTTTGGATAAATGTCTAGATTTTTTCATAATATCATAGTTTGGTTCACTTTCATGTGTTACAAGTCTTTCGTCCTCTAGCGGGACAGTTGTCACTACAATCCAAACAACTGGGAGCATACAACCTAGCACTACCTCTCAACAAACCCTCCCCACTACACCACTGCCTGCAACAAATCAGAGGACACAGAGGTTATCTGGCGTGATTTCCTAACAATAAACCACATCTCAAAAATGCCTTCCACCTCCCAATATTGCTACCTCATCATAGGCACAAAACAAAAATTTTGTCATCTCCTACTCCCAAATCGGGGCCCATTCCATACCACCTTCCACATCAATAAGCTCACCACCAAAGACACAGAATCACATCACATCTACTTTTGAGGCAGGTGGATAAGCCCTCATCCTATACCCCACATTTCCATCAAGTGTCTCATCATCATTACACCCTACCCAAACTAAAGCCTATGATATTACCAGTGGTTCATATGCAAGCACTCGTGCACTCCTCAAGCAATGGTGTGACATTTTAGAGGCAAGGTTCCCACGACTTCTCAGTTCACCCTTAATTTGTACTAATGATGGCTTTGACACCCTCATGTCCCTGAATGAACCCTGCGCGCCCACCCTTCATCCCACCATCCTCACAAAATCAAAATCACCCTCCCATCACCCAGAAAAGATCCTGACCTTCGTCATCTGGCCATCAAAACCCATCACAAAAAAGACATAAACATATCCCACCCTCACAATATCTCTCACCCCATCCAACAATCACATGAAAGGCCCCTGTTTCCCCAAGGCCTGTTTAAAACCGTGCTCGACTTGGGCGCAATAAAGGTAGAGGGCGAGGACGTAGAGGCAGAGGTAGTTACAGCTTAAGTTGTACTAGTCATCCAAATTCTATTTCTCAAACAAAAGGGCTTCTTGACGTTGATGTTCAAGTTTCAGAAGAACTATTGGCATCTAAAAGTTTCACAAGTATCGGCTCTATTCCCTCGTCTAATGTTATTCAATCGATGTGTTGTGGTGGCTAGCCTGAATCAGCCATGGAGACGCCATGATCTACCTTGCATGGAATTGTCGAGGGTTGGGGCAAGACTCGACAGTTCATGCGTTCTGTGAGCTTATCCAAAGACACCGCCCCTTTATAATCTTCTTGTCGGAAACTTGGATAAAAGTTTATAGACTAGAGCATTGGTGGAAGAGCACTCTGAGTATTGAGATAGTTTTCTCAATACTTTCATTCTGCATAGTACGTTGAGTCAAGCGGTCAAAGGGGAGGTCTAGCCCTTTGGTGGAAAAGCTCTTTGAGTATTGAGATAGTTTTCTCTTCATCTCATCTTATTGATTCTTTAGTTGCACTACCTAAGAACCTGATTGGCTTATTATGATTTTTGCCCCCTGAACTATGAACTATGATTCCATTCCTAATGTGCCCCCTTACTTATTAATTTTATCAACTTACCACTTAACAGTTATAACGTTATTCTAATGTACCCATTCGTCCAATTTCCGTCTTAACTTCCGTCTATTTTGCTGATGTGGCAGGGTATATTGGTCATTTCGACCTCCCTGGACCATTCAGCACCCCATTTTTTCCACCTAGACAGCTCCCAATTGTCACATACCCACATGGGGGACCCCCCCGATGCCAGCCCAGCTGGCCCTCTTTATCTCCCCAAAACCCTTTTTTTTTTTTTTTTTTGGATCTGGCTTACCATCGCCAGTTGTTGGGGTTGGGTGTGGGCTTTGTGGTCATTCACCGTGATTTTCTTTTTGGCTCTGAGAACTCATCATTTCAGACTGGGAGATTGTTTCCTAACCAGATGAAAAACTTGGTTTGTTGGATTTCAAACACTCTCACAAGATTTTAGACGCACTTAAGGAACAGCGAAGGTGACTGCCTACACCAAGCCCGGCCTTCTCCGGCCACTTCCTGACTGACCCAGCCAACCGGCGTTACCTCCACGCACCGGCCACCTCCTCCCTGGCTTCTTCCCGCGAGCTTCCATGGCTGATTTGAGGAGATAAAGAGGGCCAGATGAGCTGGCATCGGGTGGGTCCCACATGTGGGTATGTGGCAATTGGGGGCCGTCTAGGTGGAAAAATGGGGTGCTGAATGGTCCAGGGAAGTCGAAATGACCAATATACCCTGCCATATCAGCAAAATAGACGAAAGTTAAGACGGAAATTGGAAGAAGGGGTACATTAGAATAACGTTGTAACTGTTAGGTGGTAAGTTGATAAAATTAAAAAGTAAGGGGGCACATTAGGAATGGAATCATAGTTCAGGGGGCAAAAATCATAATAAGCCAACCTGATTATACCAGCTTCTTGGTTCTATGGACCGTGCCAAGATACAGAAAAAGCTCAGTTTTCGTAACCACTACAAAATTTTATCTGAGGTTTAATGGGCCCTAGTTGTGTACATGGGACTTCAATCAAACAATTTGGCCATATGAGAAGGATAGGGGAAAAGATTGGGATTATGGAAAAAGGCAATTTCTACGCAACTTCATTAGCTCAAATGAGCTTGTTGACATAGGCTTCAAAGGATCTGCTTTCACCTAGAAAAGATTCTGGCCTGAATGGGGATTGATTAGGTGTCATATAGACAGAACAATTGTGAACCCCCACTGGCTAGAAAAGTGGTCTGAAACTTCAGTCACTCATGGGCCCATTATAAGATCTGATCACGCTTCACTTATAATCAATATTGATCCCCCTATGGTTAAAGGCCCAAAGTATTTTCGTTTTGAAGCATTCTAGGTGAAAGATGTTGAATGTCAATAAATAGTTAATAGAGGTTGGACAAAACAAATTGCAAGATCTTGTGGGGAACAATGGGTAGGCAAGCTAAACTCATGCAGAGTAGAACTTCTTTCCTGGAGCAAGAAATTTAGTAACTCTCGAATGGACATTGATCGCCATTTAAAAGAATTAGAAGAACTTCAGAACTCTCCTTGAGACCATGAAAAATTTGTGCAGTTAAGTGATATGATTACCAAATTATGGCAAAGAGAGGAGTTTTATCGGAGATAAAGGTTCAGGATGAAGTGGCTCACAGATGGAGACTCCAACACAAAACTTTTTCATCTAACTACCATCTATCAGAGGAACATAATTCTTAAAGTGAGAGGTGGTAATAATATGTGGTTTGAAAATGAGAAACAAATAAGTTTGAATTCGAGTCCCATTTTAAGGATCTCTTAACCACAGTTGGGCCAGAAATTTGGTTCAAGCTCTGAAAACAATCCCAAATGTTGTCTCAGCCCAAATGAACGAACATCTCAAGCCTATGTCTTTCGATGAGGTGGATAAGGCTACAAAAAAAAAATGGGAAGTTTAAAGGCCCCAGGCCCAAATGCCATTCAGGGCATTTTTTATCAGACTTACTGGAGTACCATCAAGGACATCATCCATAGGGTGGCTGCTGCTGATTTCTATAATTGAGGAACTCTAGTTCATGCTCTCAATCAGACTCACATTGTTCTAGAAGCAAGTTCAGACCCTCGATTATGGTGGTTGCATGTCTGAATTTGAAATCAGCTAAATTCCTGAACCTGTTAACCAAGATGTGAGTGACTTGGATATAAGTGGTATGAATTTGGATGGAAGTGGTGACGAACACTCACAAACTTTGCCTATTAACCAAGATGTGAGTGACTTGGATACAAGTGGTATAAATTTGGACAAAAGTGGTGATACATACTCACAAAATCTGGATCCAGGAAGTGAACTAGCAGCGTCGATCGGCATCGTCTGACTCCCTCTCACCACAAATGTCTGACCCACCAAACCAATCGCTCGTTGAAATGTTCCTAATTTAGTGCCTAAACCACCCAAGAAGCAGTTGCCTAACCGTAGCACCAGAGGTATTCCTAAATCCACATATGAACCTGATCCTACTAGTAAGGTTAAGTATCCCATGAGTCATTATGTATCCAATCATCGTCTGTCAGAATCAAATAAGTCATTTGTGAATAAATTATCTACTGTATCTATTCCTAACAGTGTGCAAGAAACTTTAGCCGACCCACAATGGAAAGCAGCTATGAACGAAGAGATAAAATCTTTGCAGAAGAATAAAACCTGGGAATTTGTGGACCTTCCATCAGGGAAGAAACCAGTTAGGTGTCGGTGGATTTATACTGTGAAGTATAAGGCATATGGTACAATTAAACGCTTTAAAGAGAGACTGGTGGCGAAAGGATATACCCAAACATATGGGATTGATTATATGGAAACATTTGCGCCTGTAGCTAAAATTAACACAGTCCAAGTTCTATTGTCTCTTACGGTGAACTTGGATTGGCCATTACAACAGTTCGATGTGAAGAACGCCTTCTTAAATGGCGATTTGACAGAAGAAGTTTACATGGATCTCCCACCTGGGTGTAAAATATCAGAGAAGCATAGTAAAAATGTGTGCAGATTGAAGAAGTCATTGTATGGTTTAAAAAAATCTCCGAGAGCTTTGTTTGGGAGATTTACAAAATCTATAAGAGTGTTTGGCTACCATCAGAGCAATGCAGATCACACTTTATTTATGAACAAACAGGTGGGTAAGATTACTGCACTTACTGTATATGTGGATGACATGGTGGTTACAAGGAATGATCCTGAGGAAAGAAAGGCACTACACAGATATTTATCCCGGGAATTTAAAATGAAAGATCTTGGTTCCTTGAAGTATTTCCTTGGAATTGAAGTGTCTCGATCTGAGAGAGGAATTTTTCTATCTCAGAGAAAGTATACCTTGAATTTGCTGTAGGAAACTGGTATGTCAGCATGTCAACCAGCAGATACACCAGTGGAGGAAGGATTGAAGTTAGGAATTGAGCCCAATCAGGTGCCTACTGATAAAGGGAGGTACCAGAGACTTGTAGGAAGATTGATGTACTTGGCTCACACAAGGCCAGATCTAGCGTATGCTTTGAGTATTGTTAGTTAGTTTATGCATAATCCTGGAGAACAACATATGATGCAGTTATGCGCATTTTGAGGTACTTGAAGTCTGCCCCTGGAAAAGGAATTTTATTCACTAAGAATGTGGATCATTATAGAGTCAAAGCATATACTGATGCTGATTGGGTTGGAGCAATATAGATGACAGACGATCTACTTCAGGTTACTTCACCTTTGTAGGTGGTAATCTTGTTACATGGATAAGTAAGAAGCAAAATGTTGTTGCACGTTCGAGTGCAGAAGCTGAGTATAGAGGTTTAGCACTTAGAATTTGTGAAGTTTCATGGCTAAAACTTCTTTTGCAAGATTTGGGTTACTTGCCTAGGCAACCAATTCATTTATATTGTGACAATAAAGCAGCATGTGATATTGCCCACAATCTCTTTCAACACAATCGAACAAAACACGTGGAAGTGGACAAATTTTTCATCAAGGAAAAAGTGGATGAGAAGATTGTGGAGTTGCCTAGGATTCAGTCTGAGGATCAGTTGGTTGATATTCTCACCAAGGTTGTATCAAATAAAGTGTTCTCAAAGTTTTTGGGCAAGTTGGGCATATGTGACATCTATGCACTAACTTGAAGGGGAGTGTTACGACAATTGTCTATAAATCAGCTGTAATTGGTAGCAGTGATTGATGCAATAATTGTGTGGTTAACATTGATTAGGAATTAGTCAGACTTACTTTTTTTATTCTTTCCTGTATTTACTTTTTCTATGAGAGATGAATACAATATCAAAATATTAATCCCCAACATTATGAATACAAGTTTTCTAATCAAATGAAGAGCGGCCGAGCTAGGAATCACTCTTAACTTGAGTTCTTTTCTAGTTCTGGAAACAAGACTTTGTACTGAACAATAAAAAAAATATGGATTGACTGAAAAAGATGTTCAATAAACATAAACGAAACTCGTAATTAAATTGCAAGAAAGTAAATTGCTTAATTTAAAAAAATAAAAAATTGAAGAACACAGACGTAAAGTGCGAAAATTAAAAGAAAACTTGAACTAAAATCGAATTGAAATGACAAGAGTGTAAAGTATATATATTGCAAGAAGCTAAATATACATTAAAACTAAATCGACACTAAGTCTATAGAGAGCTTAGCAGAGCAACAAAGGAAATGAATTAAAATGAACTAAGACAATGGAAAAATAAAATAGAGAGTCATATATGGTGTCTAAGTGTGATGTTGAGTGTGTGTCCCCTTCTTCTTCTTCATCAACTTGCATTTATAGAGTGACTTAGCGACTCGATATGGATATGCCATTAATTGGCCCAAAATTATGATTCCATGATTACGTTGACTAACTAGAATTTTGCAATCACTTTATAATTATAATCAATTTACAGTCACTAGTTGAGCAATGAGTTGAGATCGAGTTGACTTTGTTGGCCGGCATTCATCATGGAATTCAATACTAGATGATTTCCTTATGTGACTTAGATTCAAACTTTGAGTTTGGAATTATGGTCAATTTCTGAGAAAAATAAATTTGGGCTTTGGTTGACTTTTATCTTTGGGCAGATTCATTTATAACAAAAGATTTCGGTCACACTTTTGAAATTAATTCGACCGAAACCATCTTTTAAGTGTTTCGCAAAAGTATTTGACCGTTTGCATTTTAGAAAGATACTTTTATTTCAAAGGCCGTTATCACTTGAAAACAATTCGGCCTATTATAACTAATTTTAATTTTATTTCCTTTTTTATCAAAATCTGACCGGTTTTAGCATCTTTATTCTTCATAAAAAGAATCAAACCGTTTTCATTTCTTGAAAAGCCATTCTGGCCAAAGCTTTTCTCACCTACATGGAAAAATCAAACTGGTCGGTTAACTTTTATGTTAAACAAAATCGACGAGTTTCTCTTTTTATCGACAACCTTGGCTGTTCTTGGATTCCTTTAAAGCTCAAATAACACCACACATGTCTCCTTTGTAGTTTAATACTTGACCATTTTGTCTTATTATTGTGTGAGAAAATAATCAATTTGGCCAGGCTTAACATCTTTTATTATCACTAAAAGAACCTAATTGTTTAAGCTTGAGAAGCATCTCTTTCATTACAGTCAATTTCAATATATATATATGAGGAGTGCTCTAAAAATAACTAGTTAGTAAGTTAATATGAAGTTAACCATACTTTTGGGCTCCCCATATAACTAATCTCATAATCTGAACCGTCCATTTTTTAGGTCTTACTTCAAAGATCATCATTGTAAAAAATCAACTAAATCAGAAATCATTTAGTCATCTAATTGTAATCAAATAAATAGACGATCACTGTTTTCGATAAAAGCATTTAAGTAGTTGTTATTATAATCAAAAGGCTAAATGAGTTCCGATTTTGGAGATTTTTTACAGAAATCATCTTTGAAGTAGGGCCTAAAAATGGACGGTTCGAATTTTGAGATTACATTGTGCGGTAGACTCAACATGATGGTTAGTTTTGTATTAACTTACTAACCAATTAGCTTTAGAGCATTTTTGTATATATATATATATATATTTGTCATATCATAATGGTCAACTTACTTTACACAAAAGCATTACAACCAAGAAACATTTATTTTAAAAACAATCCCACCGTTTTTATAATTTATCCCATAACACTAGCTCTGCTGGGATTGAAATTTTTGCAAGAGAGCTTGACCGTTTTGATTTTTTGAGATGCACTTTTTTTTTCCGATCAAGGTTTCGAATACGTAAAAATCAAAACGGCCACCACCAACATATGGCTATCTCCAATCGGTTTGGAAATTTTATTTCAAAAAGAACTCAGTCATATTGTAAACATCAAGCCGGTCCAATTTTTTTCTAACAAGTATGGCCAGTTGGTTGCTTTTAGGAAGCAACATTCTGGTCAGCCCCTTTCAACATATAGCTAATTCTAACCGGTCAACCACCTTTTGATTTAAAACAAACCGACCAGACTGATTTCCCTTGTAGTGACAAGCTTGACGAGTTAGCCTTTCTGCTCAAAGGCATCCCGGTCAACCTATTTGCCCAAAGGCATTCCGGTCAGTCTATTTTGCCTAAAGGCCATTCTAGTCTCAATCGAAGTCATTTTATAATTTCAACCTAACCCAAAGGTAACTCACTCAACCTACCTTTCTCAAATTCTATTCCAATCAATATTTCGGCCAATGTCAAAATATGGCCCAAACACTAAGGATACCAAAAGGTTAGGCCAAAAAGTTTTTCTCACTTCAAATAAGACAAAATTGAGTGTGGTTGGGTTACCAACAGAAAAAGAAACTAAAAGAACTAAAGGAAACATAGAAGCAGAGACACAAACGATACAAAGCAAAGGCAATTCAAAAGATAAAGTGATGCACCACAAGTGGAATATGGAGCAAAAATTTGGAATCAAGAGCAAGCATTCCTTTGATTTGGGGGGCCTTGCTTGGTAGCATAGCATCAATCGAGAGGTCAAGACCCTTATAAGGGTACATTCTCTTACAGGCCCCACACATGTGGGGTTAGTCAAACTAAATATGTGGACAACTCATATTGGGTGACGTGGAATATAATCATTGGACCTAACACACATAGGTGAATCTACTACAATACTATGAGGGGAATTGAAGCATTCAACCAATTGGCAATAGGAGAGGCCCAAAACCTTTATAAGCACTTAAACAAGATTATAATTTTTCAATGTGAAACAACACTCCACAATCTCTTAATACAGATAATTGCTATACAAAACTATAATTTTTCAATGTTAAACAACACTCTACATTCTCTTAGAACGGATAGATTACCATTAAATTTTGTTACACGGTGACTGAGTGAACATTATCGACAAAGTATTATAGAAATTAGTATCAATATATTTGTAAATGTGGTTGGGTGTCCAAAGAAGATTTCATAATTTAAAAAAACTTAGTCATAGATTCATAGATCTCCAAAGAAATGTGCGGATATTAATTTTTGGTGTCTGAAAAGCCACCCTAACTTAATCGTTCATGAGACTCCTCCTGCATTCCAAACTCAACCTGGGCTTCTTGAATTTAACAAATGTGAACCCATTTAGTGGGCCTAATTGCACATCGATGTCAATGAACAAAGCCCAAATTAATGTATTTTGTATGAATTCTTCCCGTCTTTTTCTTCTTTTTATTACTGGGAAGACTGGAGAGCAAGACAGAGAGTCTAGAACACTAAATCTAACACACTTCCACAAGGAAAATTGAAGTACAATGGATTGCAAAATGATCCATTGATTTGGCTCTGCAATTGTACGTAGCTCACAAATGGGAAGGTACAAATAATATCATGCCCCTCAGGCCCATCTACAAGCTGATGTTGGCATTGCGAATTTAGATAGTCTCTGGTGACCTTTCATTACTAGAAAATTGAGCCCAAATCCAGTCCAACGGCATCAAGTCGCATGGTTTTATAGTGCCCTAAAGCCTTTGGGCACTTTCATGCTACAAATCACTTGTCAATGGCACTTGTAGGGATCTCCGATACTATTTTGTAATTGCATAGTCCAAATGTGGCACCCTTGTGAGTGGGTCCCACATGTTTTGCCTGACAATAATACTAGACTCACCGGTTGTAATTATATATGTTAGTATCTCATTTGTTTGAGATAAATGAGGTCTGAATTTGGTTTAAATTTGAATAAATAACAATGCTTTAAAACTAACTTGTTAGTAAGTTAATACAAAACTAACTACCATGTTGGGCTCACTGCACAATGTAATTTCAAAATCCAAACCGTATATTTTTTATGCCATACTTTAAAGATCATCCCTGTAAAAAATCTTCAAAATCGGAAGTCATTTAGTCATTTTATTAAAATAACAACTATTTCTATGCTTTTATCGAAAATACTGATCGTCTATTTATTTAATCTCAATTAGATGACTACATGATTTTCGATTTAGTTGATTTTTTGCAATGATGATCTTTAAAATAGGGCCTAAATAATTGATGGTTCGGATTATGAGATTAGTGATGTGGTGGGCCCAAAAACATGATTAGCTACGTATTAACTTGCTAACTGGTTAGCTTTAGAGCACTCCTCTTTGAATAAATGAGTGTATATCGGTGTCCATAAATAAACCTAACCTTAATGCCACTGCATAGCATGATGAAGAAATTAACTTGAATTTTGGGTGTAAGGGTGACACCAAATAATTCAAAGCTGCCACATCTTTCATTACTAGAAAATTGAGCCCAAATCCAGTCCAACGGCATCAAGTCGCATGGTTTTATAGTGCCCTAAAGCCTTTGGGCACTTTCATGCTACAAATCACTTGTCAATGGCACTTGTAGGGATCTCCGATACTATTTTGTAATTGCATAGTCCAAATGTGGCACCCTTGTGAGTGGGTCCCACATGTTTTGCCTGACAATAATACTAGACTCACCGGTTGTAATTATATATGTTAGTATCTCATTTGTTTGAGATAAATGAGGTCTGAATTTGGTTTAAATTTGAATAAATAACAATGTTTTAAAACTAACTTGTTAGTAAGTTAATACAAAACTAACTATCATGTTGGGCTCACTGCACAATGTAATTTCAAAATCCGAACCGTATATTTTTTATGCCATACTTTAAAGATCATCCCTGTAAAAAATCTTCAAAATCGGAAGTCATTTAGTTATTTTATTAAAATAACAACTATTTATATGCTTTTATCGAAAATACTGATCGTCTATTTATTTAATCTCAATTATGACTACATGATTTTCGATTTAGTTGATTTTTTGCAATGATGATCTTTAAAATATGGCCTAAATAATTGATGGTTCGGATTATGAGATTAGTGATGTGGTGGGCCCAAAAACATGATTAGCTACGTATTAACTTGCTAACTGGTTAGTTTTAGAGCACTCTTCTTTGAATAAATGAGTGTATATCGGTGTCCATAAATAAACCTAACCTTAATGCCACTGCATAGCATGATGAAGAAATTAACTTGAATTTTGGGTGTAAGGGTTAAGAACCACAAGTAATACACCAAATAATTCAAAGCTGCCACATCTTTGAGGGACAGATTTGTCATCCAAATGAAAAAGTGTCTAAGAACCAAACAAAATAGGGCGGAGAAATAATAGCCACTACAAGAGGACATAAAGTAAATACACATGGAAGGGGGACAACACTCACATGTAAGAAACATGGGTAGGCCTTTGCCTTTGCTTCCTCAATTCAATGAGATCTCTGTTTGGTTCCTTATTAGCAGTCATTTACATCCCTACCTTATCCTCTTTGTCAAATCATTTTTCAACACTTCCAATCAAACTTAATACCATTATTTAATATGGGCCATTTGCTTGGCAACCCTTTTCTTTTGGAGGATATATCCCTTGCTTCTATCTTTTTACATTGATATTATGCTTATATTTAGAATTATAGAATTACCTTGTTTCAGGCTCCCATTTAATTATTTCTTCACTACAAAATTCTAATTCAAAAGACTTAATCCTCACTTCAAAATAACGTGGTTTTGGACACAAACAATTAGCACGGAAATATGAACAGATAAAAACAATGAAGCACCATCCCTCCTTTTCCAACTTAACTGTCGAATTTGCCCTTCTATGAGGGGTAAGATTGCATAAAACTACTGAGATTGGGTTGGAAAACATGGTCATTTCACAAGCTGTGCATTAATTTGTATGATAAAAGTGCCAAACCATTGACCCACTGCATGTTTTTTGTGCTATCCTATCTACACAAGCCATGTCTTTACTTAATGATTGTTATTACATAATAAGAACAAGCTCTAAATTATTCTGCAGGTACTTGTGGCTTTTTCATTGCATGTCTATTTGTCTACCCAAACTGGGTACACATATCACATGGAGTTTGAATCTGACTGAGTTACATAAAATTAAAATATTATATAGTTGCTAACCTTTACTCTGATGAGTTAGATATTAATGCAATCACTGCCATAGATTATCCTCAATCTTAGTTGTTATTATCAATTTGTTTTTTTATTTAATTTCTTGCTATCTGACAGTGAGATCAATTAATAAGCAGAGGTTTAATTCCTCATTGCCATAACCAAATTCCTTGGGAAGATCTAAGACAGGTACAAAAATTTGGGACTCTCACATGGGTATCGATCCCATCATCCCAACATCTGCTAGAACCGTTTTGTTACTGCATTGATATGCACAAATTCAGTTTTTTTTTTTTTTTTTTTTTTTTTTTTTTTTTTTTTTTTTTTTTTTTTTTTTTTTTCTGTTCTTGAAATAGATCTCTTGTTTATGCTTACTGCATAGTATGTGTTTATAGACAAAATAGTATAGTTGTAATGTTTAGATTTAAGCATTTTGTGCTTTAATTAGGTTGAGTGCAGTGTAACATTAGTGTAACATGTACAGTAAAAATATAATTAGTGTAATGTTTTGATGTGTGACATTGCTCTGCATTACTCTTAACACGTCTCTACATGCATGTGTAGCGAGATTTTGAGCCTAACACGTGAATAAATTGTATTGGGTGACATGCATGGGAGTACGTGTGACCTTTGGGTCTTACACGTAAATAACCAAGCTCTGATACCATGATAAAATTTGAGCATCCAACCCAAAATGAATTGACAATGGGTGAAGAGACCTAAGACCTTATAAGCACATATGCTATATGTGATAATCTCTAATTTTCCGATGTGAAACATTGCTCCACATTATTGATTGGATGCTCAAATTCTATCAACGTAGTTTTAATTATAAACATTATATCAACACAAAAGTTTTTAACATTCACAGTGGAAAGATAATTGAATAGGAGACCCGAAACAACATAATTTTAATCATAAATAAAATATCAAATAAAAAGTCATTTAACATTTATAGTTGAAAGATACTTGAATATAGACCCGAAACAATATAATTTTAATCATCAACACAATATCAACTCAAATAACGAATAATAGCTAATAGCTAGCAATGGCCTTATGAGATTTTTTTTTTTTTTTTTTTTTTACACAATATCAACTCAATTCAACTAGTCCTTTCTAGCCTTCTGCCTTTACTCCCTTCCTGATCAGCACATAAAATACGAGTATAGGATCCCCAGTCTTCTTTTTTTTTTTTTGACGACGAGATGGGGATGATTTCCATGTTGTAAGGTGTTTCTTCCTGTATACTCAAAGCAATATTATAATGGTCTAACCGTCTAACCAATATCATGATTTTTGTTTTCTTATGCTCAAGTCAATATAATGGTTGTTACTTTTATTTTTGGTCCTTTTTTTAATTTATAGCATATTTTTGTTCCATATATAATTTTTTTTTGACCAGGTTGTTCCATATATAATTAAATTGGAACTTTTGTATTTCTAAGAATATATATTGAAACTTGAATATCATTCAAGGTCAATCTTTTGATGTCTTTCATGCCCGAAAAGAATTTTTTTTAAATATGAAGTAAAAAATGAAATTTATTTTTTGGGCTAATTACAAATAAATCAATAAAAATTTTCATAATTTCATTTTAGTCACTATTGACCAAAATGAAAAATTAATAAATTACAATAAATTAATAAATAAACATTACTATTCAGATTTAGATTTGTATTAGTTAGGTTTGTATTTGACTGCTACGAAGAAATTCAAGACTTAAACTCTAAGCCATAAGTTCCAAAACTCTAATTCTAAACCATAAACCTTATTTATATACATCGCACCTCATTTCTATACCCTAAACTAAATTAAGGACAACGTCATAATTTTACGCCCATAAATAATAAAAAAAGGGATGGGTAAAGTAGTATTTTCCAATGCACCAAAACACATTACATCATCAAGTGAATTAGGTTTAGTGACTAAAATGAAATTTAATTTCAAAACTCATTGATATTTATGGGAAAAGAAAATTTATACTAACTATTATGTAATATTAAAATTTTTTATTGATTTAAATGTAATTTGTTATTTATTTTTTCTAGTAGAAAAAAAAAAGCCGAAATTTCATATATAGCGAAGAATTTAAATCTAAAATTTAAGTTAAAAAATGGTGATCAATTCTATATCGAAGATAATTAAACATATCAGAAAATTAAATAAAAATACAAATGTAAGTTTTAGCAGATTGACAGCTTATCAAGCTGTACGTGCTTTCACCACATTACAGGAAAATTCTATATAATATATATTACCATTGCCATATGACTTTTTGGCATTTTGCTTTTTTCATTGCATGGCAAGGTAGATAGGGCAGCTGCACCCAATCTCCTTTAACTACTCGATCTCAAAAATGGAATTGTGAAGAGTTCCAAACAATAATCATCTAGAGATCCTATAATTCTTTTGATTGTTTTAAATTAAAAATTAAGCCTGGTTGTTCAACTTCTCATTCATATGATCTTAACCCCTCAACAACCTATATTGGATTAGTTATAATATATTTGTCCTATTCGTATGTAAATAATTAATTTGGTGACTACATCAGAAAAATAATGATGATTCGATCGCTAATATTGATATAGAATGTTGGGCCACTTTTGAAGCCCAAAGCAATACATGATTAATTTGCATTAAGTTTAGGTGCTTAATTTCTAATGAGAAGAAAAGTCACTACAAGAAAAACATATTTGGGCGACGACACTTTGGGCGATGAACATATATTCGTCGCCCAAAGAAATTTAGGGCGACGAACAAGAAAATTTGTCGCTCAATGTCATAAAGGTTTGGGCGACGAACCCGTTCGTCGCCCAAAGTAGGTTTGGGCGACGCAAAACATGTTCTTCGCCCAAAGGAACTTTGGGCGACGAACTCATCTCGTCGCCTAAACATACGCAACAAACAATTAATTCAGAAATACATTGGGCGAGGAATATACATGTTCGTCGCCCAAAGTGTCTTTGGGCGAGGAAAACGTAAATTTGTCGCCCAAACTTACTTTGGGTGACAAACTATTTCGTCGCCCAAACTCATTTTGGGCGAGGAATATAAATTTTCTTGCCCAAAGGTTCTTTGAGTGACGAAATTATATTCGTCGCCCAAAATGAGTTTGGGCGACAAATCTGTTCGTCGCCCAAAGGGTCATCCTATTCTGTAATAATGGTTTGGGCGAGGAACCTAACATTTCGTCGCCCAAATTAACTTTGTGACAGGACCGCCCCCGGATTCCACCCTGAAACTCGGAGAGGTCCTGAGGGAATCCAAATTCAAGGAAAATCCTACCGAAAATTCGGCAGAACCTCCCCTGAAAATGGACTAACCCAGAAATTTCAAACCTGTTAAAAACACTTCTAAACAGCAACCACCTCTACCACAACCAAATAGGGTCTCAGACCCAACAATTTCACAGAAATCCAAATTAAAATTTTAGAGTGGTTATCAGAGCCACTACTCCTATTACAAGAAATTTCTACAAAATTAAACTTTGCGCCTACAGGGTCCGAGTAGGAAGATGGACTTGAATGCCTCGACGTTATTGGCTCGACCTCCACCGAAGCTACTACCTGGGGGAAACAATTTAAGATAAACAAGAAAAACCGTGAGACAAAACTCAGTGAGTGGACAGTTTAATGAAAACGAAAATAAAAGTAAACTTCTTGTTTCAGGAAATCTTTCAAAACCACATTTACCACTAAGACCTCACGTTACTCTCTGAAATTCCCCAGTTTTAAAACCATAAAGTTTACTTAAACTTAAGAAATTCCATAAAACAATATATATTTTCTCAAATTAACAATTTCTTAAAACAACGAACTGTAAAACATCGTAACAGTCTTGATAGAGTTCAAAAGAATCCTTCACTTAAAATCATATTTAATATTTTCTGAAAATAACCAAATTCACTTTCCACCATGCTATATACCCTGAATAATCCTGGCCATACACACGTGTGGAGTAAATCCAACACGTGCAGGCAATATCCTGGCCATACACACGTGTGGAGTAAATCCAACACGTGCAGGCAATATCCTGGCCATACACACATGTGAATAAATCAGCACGTGCAGGCAATCCTGGTCATACGTGCACGCAGAGCAGCCCCCAAAGGGCGAAGCATCCCGACACAGTGCCCAAAGCCCATATGTGTGCCGTGATGGGTCCCAAAGACCTATGTATCTGATAATCTGGAGGGTACTGCAAAGGGTGGTTTGAAAACCATTTTTTCCATAACCCAATTAAATCATTTTTCCACCAAGAATAAAATAATTGTACTTTTCCAAGAAACTTTAAATCCATGAACTTATTGCATAAATTCCAAATTCAAAATAAGTTATCCTCCACAACGAAAATTCCCAAATTAACAAAGTCATTACTCAACATGGAAATCTCATTTACAAATTTTCAAACTCGATAAAATCTCATGTTTGGTTTTCCAATAATTAAATGGGCAAATAAATCATTTAAAACCCATAATTCAATTAAAATCAAGGTCAAATTCAAAAGTCATCATATTTGGATAAAATCATTATCAAAGCATGATTTAAAAATCTTGAAGTTCCTGAAAATCAATTTTAAGGAAAACAAAATCCAACTCACTAAGCAGAAATCAATTATTCAAGTTATTAAACATGAACAAATTCATGAACTTATAAAAACGTTCAAGAAACCAAGTCCACTCACAGTGACAGCCCTAGCTTCGATCCTCCGCCGGATCGTCACGAGCCACGGTCGTCTCGCCTAAAATAAAACAATAAACATAAGATTAGTCTCGACTCAACGACGTTTAAAGTGTGTATAAGACCTAAGCGTCCCACCCGACTCTCGCTTAAACAACAATTAATAACTACTCTTCTTAATTCCATAAACGTCCTCTCATTTCCCTGAAAATTTCCCGGCTCAACTCAACATCACCCACACTTCCCAAAACCAGTCATAAACTTAAAAGGAATCTGCGTATGGCTTATCTCGATCAGGAAAATCGTCCTAGAGTGATTTCAGTATCAGCGAAGTCTCAACTTACAGTCCGAAACACCCTTTCGGTTTCTCCAATCACTTCCAACATAACCAAGTCCAACAACCAATCTAAAATAGGCTCTAAGATAAACATACATCCAAAAGGTGACTGTAGGGGTCGAGGTCACCACGGGTGCCGCCCAAAGCGGCGGCTCTAAAACCAATTTAGCCTAAAATGCCCTTTTTTTTTTTTCCTTAAACCCACACAAAAAATTTCTATCCTAAACAATCGTAGAGGTTTAATAGGGGTGAAATTATTTAAGCAACCACTAAGAACTACCCCAAACCCGAAATCCAAGGGGTCCAGAAATGGATTCCTAAATAAACTTCCAAAATTTCAGTTTTTCTTAAAAATTAAACTATCTAAGCATGGGTAAAGAAAACCCGTACCTAGAGTGGAAAACCCACCAAAAATCTCAAGGATTTGAGGTGAAAAATTGACTGAAAATGAAGAGGAAGGCCGGCGGTCTGTGTGGCTTTTTCTGAGCAGAACCGGCGTGCAGGGGGGCTGGTTGGCTGGAGGAATGGCCGGGAGCGGTGGTCGGCGTCGGGAAGGCTCGCCGGTGGCCTGGGCTGGTCAGGAAACTCGCCGGAGAGGACGGTCCGGCCTGATTGTGTCGCGCGCCGAGAAGGGGGAGAGAGAGAGAGAGAGAGACGCGAAGGAGAGAGAACTCGGGGAGAGAGGAGGCCGGAGGGGTGGTCGGCGCTTGGGGGAAGCTCGCCGAAGCCAGAGGCTGGCCAGAGGTGGCCGGTGATGGTGAGTGGGGTGGCTTGGGCTGGTGGGCGCAGGGGAGAGGGTGCGGGAGAGAGGAAAACCGAGAGTGAGAGAGAGAGAGTGCGGGGGTGATAAATAGAAAGGGAGAGAAGGTTCTAGAGAGAGAGAGAAAGTTCAAAAAATCAGATTTTTAAACCCAATTTGTCATTTACGAAATTGCCCCTCGCTTCAAACGCCCATATCTTCCAATCTGTAATTCGGATCGAAGCGTGCTACGTGTTTATGAACTCGGGAGATCGAAACCTATCTAACGGACCCGAAGTCAAAATCAAAAGCCCATTTATTTTAAAAGTCAACTTTGGGTCAAACCCCAAATTAAAACAAAATTAAAAATTTAAATCAAAACCCCTTTTTTTTTTTTTTTCAAATAAATCCCAAAATCTTTAAAATACAATTTCCACACCTTAAAAAAAATCTCTTAAAACATAGTTAAATAAAAATTTAAATTTCTAGTGAAAATTTGGGTCGGGTCGTTACACTTTGGGCGACGAATTGTGAGGTTCCTCGCCCAAGATCATTTTGGGCGACGAAATTTGTAGTTCCTCGCCCAAAGTAAGAATACTTTTTTGTTTACAATTTTATATATGTAATAGCATACGATACGATTGTATTTCCAAAGATCATAACCATTCATTTTTTAATTCCCCACTCAAGGATCATCCATGCAAAAAATTAGCTCAATCGGAGATGTAGAAGTTAGGTAACGGTGGTTGAACTTATGAACGATTGTAAATTTTCTAATACGAATCGAAGTATGAGATGAATTCCGATTTAGCCGATTTTTTGCAGGGATGATCTTCCAGTATAAACGAATAGAATGAACGGTTCCGATCGTTGAAATCACATTGTAGTCTTCACAAATTGTTGAATCGCCAAAATTTCTACCCAAAAGTTAATATAATTATACTCTTCAAGTGTATTTGTATGTAGAAGATCACTTTTGTATTGTGTTTTTAACGATCCGAACCGATCATTCCTTAGTGGCTCACTCAAAGATCATCCATGCAAAAAATTAACTCAATTGGAGATGTAGAAGTTAGGTTTAGCATTTAGGATGTATGAACGATCTTGATTCTTATAATAATAATCGAACGGGTAGATGAACTCCGATTGAGCCGATTTTTTCCAGGGTTGATCTTTGAGTATGAACATATATGAAGAATGGCTCTGATTGTGATAATCACGTTGTGGTCTTCACAATTATTGAAGCTACAAGGTTTTAACGAAAGAGTTGATATAATTTTATTCTTCAAATGCAAAAACCACTGATTTATATGTAGAACCTTATATGTCGATTGTGTTTTTAACGATCTGAACCGTTCATTTATTAGTTTGTCACTCAAAGATCATTCCTCTAAAATATTAGGTCAATTGGAGATCTAGAAGTTTGGTATTGGAGCTTGAACGTATGAACGATCATGGTTCATAAAAAAATTCAACTTTGGGCGACGAAATGTAGCTTTAGGCGACGAACAGTGCGTCGCCCAAAGTCTGAAATTATGGCGGGATAAAACGGTGCCCTAAAGTCAACAACTTTGGGCGACGAATTAACATGTTCGTTGCTCAAAGTGATTTTGGGCGACGAATTCATGTTCGTCGCTTTAATATTCTTGGGTGACGAATGTTCGTCGCCCAAAATCACTTTGAGCGACGAACGTGTTAATTTGTTGCCTAAAGTCACTTTGGGCGACGAATTCATGTTCGTCGCCCAAAGTCTTTAAATTTATACCCATTTCTGGGTTCAGTTCAGTCACTCTCGCTCGCTCACTCCCTCACCCTCGCAGCGCCGCAGTCACTCTCGCCTCCTCCTTCGCTCAACTCTCACTCTCTCCTCCTCCTCCTCCTCCTCCTCCTCCCTCCGCCTCCTCCTCCTCCTCCTCCTCCCTCCTTCCC